>JBBPDJ010000008.1:16921717-16939782 GCA_037974625.1 Cucumis cinereus
CTATGATGCTCAGGAAGTGTCTTCCACCACTCCATGAAGGTAGATTTCTTTAACAACATATCATCTTCAATCTCATTGACCCATCGCTTCATCTTCTTCTCCAGCTCTATAATTTCTCTTGAACATTCAGCATACATTTTGGTTTTGGTTTCGATACGGATCTCCTCAACCTTTGCCCAAAGAGTTGATTCTTCACTGGGCTCTGTCATTTTTTTATCATGCTCAAGCCATCTTTGTGTAAATCTGTAACGTTTCGGCCTTCCTTTTATCAGATAAGGACCAGTATCATCATTCTTTGAATGTCTATAGTAGTTAGCAATATCTAGAGGCTCAACAAGACGGCGAAACCTGGTTCCGAGTTTTATCCATTCATCATCGCCCTCGAATTCCTCTGGGAGCTCGTAGCTTTTGAGCATTTCTACGATCTCATCCCATATACCTGCTTGCTCAAGCCTCTTGATATTAGCTTGAAAGTCTTTTGGATCCTTCTGGAGTTTAAATGCATCATAATATCCAAAACCATCGACCTTACAAACAGCTCTGTAATTTTCTTCTAGCCAATTCAATCGATCTTCGATATACTGTTTCTTTTGTTCCATTCTTTCTTGATTTTTCATTTTCTGCTCTTCATATGCACCTGCTGCCCGAAGATTCAATAAAGCTCTTGTACTCTGTAATTTGACATGCGATAGTTAGTGTTTATTTCCATGTCACTTACCCTATGACACCTCAAACTACACGAAAAAAAGAGATTACTCTAAAATTAGATAGCTTTAGGTAAGAAAAGGTCAAAAGATGAAACATCATCTCATAACCAAAATTTCTTCAAAAATCAAGCCCCGTTAGGGATACCTTATGCTTATGAAGCATAGATGCTTTAGGTATGACAAAGAATCAGTATCGGACATGTATCAAGTGTTGATACTTCTAGATACTTTTCATAATGCGATTTGGTGCATTATAACAATGTTGTATTTGATTGTATCTATATTCCATATCTGTATTTGTCTTCTTAGGTATAGGAGTCGAAGAATATAGTATGAGAGATAAAGAGTGAGAGAGCAGGAAGATTTGAGAACTTACTAGGCCAAGTTCATTCAACGCTTCAGTTATTGGCGTGTTCCTGCCTGTTAAGGACAATGGAAGCTTATCCAATTCATCGAGACGAATGGCATGCAGGAGCTCCAAGTTTTGCTGCATTTTAGATTCATAACCCCAATGGGCCTTTAAACTCTGTTGAGCAATGTGATCACATTCGCTCTCAGAGCTCAACTGACAAGCATAGAATAGTATTTGTAAAACAGCATCTGGGTTGCTCACCACAACCACTTTCTCACTCTCAGTAAAGAAAATATATGTGCCAAAAGGGCTATAAGGACTCAATTTCACAAAGCTTTTCAATGTGTCTAGCAAAAGGTTAGTGTTTCCCATGAGACGACATGCGGCGTTGCTTACCACAGCCGATGCATTCCTCATCACTGTCATGAAGAATTGGGTGGCTACGTTTCCATTCGATGTTGACCCAAGTGATCTCAAGTTCAGGGAGTTGAGGATGGTTTGTAGTTGTGGTTGTAAGGAATGTAGAGGAGCAAGATGGATTCGCGGAACGATGTCGTATCTGGTGACAAAGTGCACAAAATGGGTGGACCATTTCTCCCTTTTGAGAGCATGGGAGAAAATGAAGTTACCAACAAGGGGAGATCCAAATGTGATACATTTAGGAGTGAAGTTGGTGTATGTGTTTGAGTCTGGGTTTCTTTGCTGTTCCAACAGCCAGATGGTTGCAAGAATGGCTATCGGACCTCCGGCTGAGTGGCCGGTAAACACCACAGGCTTATTCACTCTCAGAACCTAGAAACGAAATCCCTCATTGGTTAAGAGAAGTGATAGGGTTTTGTTGGAAGACTGGATTTATTGTAAGTGAATGATAATAATGATAAATTGCACAAGGAAATAATGCAAAAATAATATCGATATCTTTATCTATATCCATGACTCCATCTTAGCATTGCAAAAATAATAAAGTATGTTGAAGCAAAATTTTATTCAATTTTATTCTCCGTACTTTCAAATATCTAATTTTAGTCTTATTAATTATATCGAATCATTTACAATAATTTTCCTTTCTTTACCTAAAATTTTGATAATATATTCGAATGTCATGTTTCTTACACGATTATGATTATGAGCAATCAATTTTAATTGAAATAATAATAATAAATTTGAATGACTAAATTTAAAAATTATCAAAAATATTAAAACTAAATTGAACCATCATCAAATACAAAATAATAATTTAACCAATATTTTTTATTTTTAAAATGAAAAAGTAAAAAATATGCCAACATCTGAGGCTCCTATACGCCAAGATTGCAAAATAAAAAATTGCGAAAAAACGGTTTTAATAAAAATTTATAATAGTTGAATATTTATAACATGTACTCCATACCCTACACTTGAATATTTTTTGCAATTTAGTCGATATTATTTAAAATTTTAAATTGATAAACTTAGGCCATCTTAACTTTCGTGAATTCGTTTAATTTAGAAGTAAAATGTCATAAAAGAGGAAAAACAATTTAAAATACAAAATGGAGAAAATTATTTTCATGAAACTCCATTTGCCTTATCGAATCAAATTAAGATCATTTATTAAAGTTTGCATTTGCAAAATTATCATTACTCCAACTGAAATGAGAAAAAAAAAAAACTTAGGAAAATTTATTAAATAGAAAAATTGAGATTAAAATTATAGTTAGATTAGCCAAAATCTCTTAAAGAAGGTAAATAAATAAAGAACTTACGAAACCAAATGTGAATATTTACCAAATTAGGGCAAATACTAATAGTACCTCCTTAAGCTTCCCCAAAATTCCCTGAAATTTCCGAAGAAATGCAGAATTGACGACGGCACAATCATCGACGCCGATGCTCCTAACTGACGGGAAAAGCTGAGTATCGATCTTTATTTCTCCAAAAGACGAATCGGAAGCAGAGAACCAGGATTCGGGCGACGAAGATCCGGCGAAGCTAATGATGGGGAAATCTCTGGTTTTGTCGAGAAAAAATGGCTTCTCAGGATGCTTGTGAGCTTTAATGGCGGCAGACCAAGCGTTTGCGATGAGATATTCCTTCAAACCAGTGGCGTCTTCAAGCTTCGGGTGAGTCATTTTTTCTTAGCTCCAATGATGCTTCTCTGCTTTTGGCACTGAGTCTTCGTCTTCGTCTTCGTTTTCGTAAGGTCTTCATAATTTATGATACAAAGGATAATATATTATGGAATTGTTATTCATTGGTTGTCGTTTTTCGATTTGAAAAAGTAGTTTTGGATTGGACAGTGCTTTTCCAAGAAATTTAATAAGTGGTTTGTCGAGGAATCAAAGTTTCAATATCTACGAACTTTCCAGCTTTGTTTGTTTCTTTCACTTTCACATGTGAGAGTTGCGGAATTACTTTTCCTAAAATAACTTTCCTTTTTTTTACATCACGGTTTACTTTTTTTATTTGATCTATATTTTTTAAAATTTTAAATATTTAGACTTTTTATTTTTTGTTGTTTTTTTTTAATTTAATCCATAGATGAGACTTAATTTATGATTTTGATTTTTCAAGACTCACACTTTTGAAGGTTTAATATCAACTAAATACTCACATTTCATCTTTACGATAATAAGATTAGGAGTGTATTTGATAGTCAAAATCACTTTTCATTTTGGTAAAAAAATATGGTGTTTGACAACATAAAAAAAAAGTGATTTTAGAAAAATAAAAACCATCAAAATTGATTTTGATTTTTGAAGTCCCGTAATTCTTGAAAAATGATTAACTGAAAATCAACATGGTCAATCTTAATTTAATTTTAATTCTAATATATAATTTTATTAAAAATATTTATTATAATTACGATTGAAAATCAATTTTATAGATATGAAAACCATTTTTAAGTGTTTTTTATCAAACAAAAATTTGATTGTTTAGAAATTAATTTTAAAAAATCAACGATACCTAAATCTCTTTTCTAAAATCACCGTACCTTTCAAACACATTCTAATTAAGTTTCATTAATTTTGCTAGCACTTTTAAAATTAAATTTCAATTATTACTTCACAACAAGTAATAGACATTAATGACCATGATTAAAAGTCGGTATTTTACATAAATCTTGAAACTAGGAACTAAATTGAAATAAAATTCAAAATTTCGAAATTAAATTATAACATTAGTGACTAAATGTGTATACAAAAAGTTTTATTGTATGATAACAAATCATATTCATCTTAGTCCAAAACGAAACACAAACAAATCATTCCATTTAACATTTCTAAAAACTAACATACAACAGAAATCGAAAATTTCATATTCATCTTAACCATCGACTCTAAAATTTTTCTCATACGGCAAGATTTCTCGCCAGAATCCCTTCAAACGAAATCCCAGGTCCAAACGCCAGAATCAATCCCCATTCCTCAATTTTCCCACCACCCATCTTCATTTTTAAGCTTTCTTCCATCATGTATTCCAGTACGTACAAAATTGTATTACTACTTGCATTTCCATAGTCCATCAAAGCTCGTCGGCTCGCTGTCAGCTTCTCAGGTAACAGTTCAAGCCTCTTCTCCAACCTGTTCAATATCGCTGGCCCACCTGGATGTACTGCCCAGAACATTTTGTTATATTCTTTCTCTTGCAGCCCAAGTGTTTGAAGAAATGTCTCGCAGAAACTTTCGATGTTGTCTTCAATTATCTGAGGAAGTTCTCTTGCTATTGTGAAACTAATACCTTCCTCCGACAGTTTCCCATCGATTATGTTCTGGGTATCTGGAATGAATTTCTGGGTTGCTGTGTGGAGTTCAAAGAGTGGTCGTTCAATGCCCAAAACAGGGTCTGTTCCAATTAGCATCGCCCCTGCACCATCCCCAAATAGTGCCACGCCTACGAGATCGTATGGACGATTTGCACTCGGCGGCTTGAAGCTGTAGAGAAATTGATGTTTATGTTTCAAATTCTGAGAACAACATGTATGAGCTTTAGGGAGTGATTAATAGAGTTACCCAATAATGGTGGTTTCAGAGGTGACAAGAAGGACTCGGCTTCCTGGATTGTTTTCAGCTAAGTCTTTAGCGACTCTAAGGCCTGCCACACCTCCAGAGCAACCCATGAAGTAAAGCATGACTCGTTGGGTTTGAGGGCTGAGTCCAAGGCCCCTTGCTAGGAAGAGATCGCCACCAGGCAAGCGAGCTTCACTTGAAGAAACATAGACTAAGTGGGTAATGTCTGAAACTGGCCTTCCCCAGTTGTTAATGGCAGCTTGTGAGGCTTCAATGGCCATATCTGTCACAGCTTTGTTGCAAATCTCCAGTCTCTGCTTTATGGTTGGTTGACCTTCC
Organism: Cucumis cinereus; assembly: GCA_037974625.1. Lineage (NCBI taxonomy): Eukaryota > Viridiplantae > Streptophyta > Magnoliopsida > Cucurbitales > Cucurbitaceae > Cucumis > Cucumis cinereus. The sequence continues at coordinate 16,927,105 of JBBPDJ010000008.1, forward strand.
ATTGCTAGCTCTGGGTACTTTTTCAAGATCTCTTCTGACATCACCACGTATCTAGTTTTCACTGTTGTTGTCTTGCCTGTGGATTTACATTAGACTATTAGAGAATGACAGTTGATTCAGTTAAAAAGGAGAACTGATACTCTAATGCACTTATAAAATTCTTTTAAATCATCTAAGAAGTTCTATTCAGTATCCAAGTTCTTTCAGATCAATGAAGTATGAGATACTTTTGGTTTTAGCCACCCAAAAAGAAGAAGAGAGAACGAAAGATTAAAATTACAGAGTCGAGTGAGTTTCTGCTTGAGGTCAATATCATCGCAGCTCGTATCCTTGAAATAGCCGTCGACCAGGTAGTCTTGAAGGACAAGTTGAGGAGGGAAGGCCTTCCCAAGAGCCAAAATTGTAGCTCTGCCAGGGTTGGGCTTTCCCTTAGAAGCTCCTTGTGCACCATTTCTGTTTTCCATCTCTTTCATTACTCTTCCAAAGAAGCCTGAGAACCAATTGATTCTTTGCAATTTGCAAGGACAACATAGCTATTTATAAAGTTGGACTACATGTTCATCACCTAGAAAGGCAGTTTGAATGCTCAAACTCTCCACATCCATGTAGATTTTAGAATGTCAAATAGTTGAGAAGTGGGAGATTCATGTAGATTGTGTGTATCAGTAAGGTAAAGGTTTGGTTTAAGTGATTATTTAGCGCATTTGCAATCCATTTGAGTTGACATGATCGAATGCAAATTTTTTTTCTTGTAAATATGACAAAATTTAAATTTAATCCTTGATGTCTATCACATATCATTAATAAAAGTTCATCGGTGACGATTGAGAACGTCGCTATACACTTTTATTATCCTTAAAATACTGTCCAATGCAAACATCTAAATATTTTCAAATAAAAGTTTCACATTGAATGTAGCCCAAAAATATCAATAAATTTCAATATATATTCCATTAATACTCTCACAGTTTTCTTCCATTATCCATTTGAATTATTCTCATGAGACATAAATTAATCAAATAATTAACAATTAGTTGTAACTGATTTCAAAATAACAACCCCATGGTCCATTAATACTCCACCACACTTCTCCTCAATAATCCATATCAATTATTCTCATCATTCAAAATAACTTCCCAAATCCCTCCCCCATAGTCAAATATTATGAACAAAAGATTTTGTAGGTACAAATAATAAATGGACAAATCGATAAGTTTCAACATATTGTAAGTTTGTAACTCAATCCACTGTACAATGTAAGAATCAAGTTAAATTATTGTACAAACGTGTATATAATTCAATTAGTTTAAATATATATCCTCGTTCGAGAGATCCGTTCGAACCTCTTCTTATGGCTTAGCCACAAACAATAAGAAAACATAACTAGAATGCAAACAAGAGTATTCTATAGAAGGCAAGCAGCTACAAAATTTGTCTATTATGTTTTCATTGAAACTGAATATACTTTCTTTTACTTCTCTGAGATCTTTGAAACAACAATGAACCAAAAAAAACAGAAACAAGCAAATGGGGGATTTTAAGTTTCCAATAACACCAATCAACATTTATACAAAAACAAAAACAAAAAACAAAGAGCTTTAACCATTTGAATTCCATCATCATGTGAATTAGTTGCCATTGTGGAACCTAGGTTTCTTTGATGAATGTCTGATAGGCGACGGTCGTAATGACGGCAGTGATCGTTTCTTAAATCCTTGGCAATGGTCAAAAGCTGTCATCGATGGCACTGGAGAGGCCGGAGACAAGGAGTTGTGATCGAGATCGAAATGAAGTTTCCTCTTAAGATCAATTTTCTTCCCTCCATTTTCTCCTTCCATAATGAAATCTTTCAATCGTTTCACATCAGACAGTTTCACTGGCTTTACTAAGAATTCTTCAGCCCCTTCCTTTAGACAACTGTCAGAAAGATGAAACCCCATTTCTTCAGCTTATAATTAACCATGAAAAACAAGAACAAGACAAGAACAAATCCAAGAACAAGAGAGAATGGAGGAGAATTTATATATACCTGTCGATACGAGCCAAAATATTCTCTGATGACATTATCACAACAGGAATCTCCCTGAAAGCTGATGATTCCTGTTCACAACAATCCTCTTTCAGCCATTGATATAACATAAGAAGCTCAGTATCTTCTCTAAAACGCAGAATCCCCAAATACATTAGCTTATATTTTCTCCCAATTTCATATAATGCTGTACTAAAAGAGTTAATTCTTAACCAAATTTGAAAAACAAAAACAAGTTTATAATTACTAAGTTTCTATAGTTTCCAAAACTTGACTTGGTTTTTTGAAAACATGGGTAAAAAGTAATAACAAAGCAAAAAATCTAAAGTGGAACGAGTGTTTATAGACTAAACTTTCAAAAACTAAAACTCAAATGGTGACAAATCGAAAGGATAAAAAACAAGCCAATCAACCAACAAACCAACCTTGATCTTCTTGAGCAGTTCATATCCTGTCATTTCAGGCATGGAGTAATCTGTAATAATGAGATTCACCTTCAAACCCTGCAAGCAATGAATCAACACAAAACCCAACAACTGATCATCAATTCAACATCAAACAACATTTCACTTTAAACAAACAATTACTAAAACGAAGGGAAATTTTCTTACACTACTAAACTGAACAGAATTAGTTTCCCCATCCAAACCCAAATACTGAAGAGCACTTCTCCCACTCTCAACAACAGTCACTGCAAAAGAAAAAAACCCCAAATCCAATTCAAACAAACCCCATCCAAAATCAACCCACTAAACAAAAACAATCATCAACAATAAGCTTCACCTTTACATGACGAGATCTTCAACAACCGCTCAATAACCTTCCGATCAACAAGACTATCATCAACGGCAAGAACATGAAGCTGAGTCGTACTGGAACTCCTCTGTTTCGACTCATCAGAAACCCCAACAAGTCCGTTGCGGCGGAAGAGATCAGAAACCGTCGCCATGGGCAGAAACGAGAGAGAGAAGAGAAAAGGGTCGGCGATGGAGGAAGAGGGAAAATGGGGTCATCTTATAAGTGGGGGGAAATGGGTTGGTTTAATTAATGGGGAGGAGTAAAAGCAGAGATTCTGAGGATCCAAAATTTTCAGTGAGATCGGAGGAGAGGGGGGTTTGTTTATTTTGATTTGGGAGAGAGAATCGAAATCCCAGCGCAGATAAAGATTAGGGCCACTTGTCAATTGACGCCATGATAGGTCAAAACAAAAGGAAGAGAAACAGAGTAAAGAACTGTTCAGATTGGCCGTACGATTTATAAGTATATGCCATTGTTTTGTTTTGGTGGCGCTGTACCCACTGACTTTACAAACACCCTCATGCCGTTGACCATCACTATTCATTTCATTTCAACTTTTTCTTTTTCTTTTGCACCATTTCCAAAATCTTGATCTCTCTTTTTAAAGTATATTTTAGAAAATTGATTTTTTTTTACTAAATTTTGCTTTCGATATTCTAATACAATTATGTAAGTTTGATTTTAATTGTTAACGAGGTATTGACATTTCGATAAATTTTGAACCATAATAAATAAGCAATTGAATATTAATAACGTAAATATAAGAACACTGAAACTAACGAGATATTGAACCACTAGACATAGCAACATTGATATGTAGAAGGTAACCTTCAAACCACACACTAGGGATGTTGGTTCATTGTGCATTACAAGTCAAACCGTGTGAGCCAACTTGATTATAGTTATATCGTCTAAAAGATAAGCCTACAACAATGTCTTATCGATTAAAAAAAAAGAAACATCGATGTTATCAACAAAAGCTTAGACATTTCAAACCTTCGTCTTTGTGTTTTTAGATGAAACACCCAACAAACACTACTTCCTAAACTATTCACGATGGACGAGAGATAGAGAATACAAGCAGAAAATACATACATCTTTAAAAAAACGAACAATCTTACGAGAATTCTAAGAGCAATTTTATTTTACTATATAAAAATATGAATTAAAAAAAAAAAAAAAGAAATACAGCAAAGTTTTATTTTTTTAATTTTTTTGAAAAAGAGAGATTTATTTACCTATATTCATTAATTGTAATAGGCTATAATAATTCCAATCTTTGCTTACAAGCTTTTTAATAGTACTTCAAATTATTTTAATTAGTTTTTTTCGACTCGAATATATATATTTATACTCTGAAGCTGATTTAGTTAAAGTTTAAGGACGCTCGCTCGAACTTCTCTAACGCCTTATACTCAGTTTAAATTTATCTTAAATTTTGTTATATTTATAAGTATTTTTAATTATTTTAAAATTTGAAATAATTTCCCATAAATTAAAATGTAAATGAAGGTTGTACTTTCAGGGTAGATGAGAGAGAGAGAGGAAGGCGTAGGGCAAAAATGGCGGCAGTAAAAAAGGAAAGCCGCCCAATGGCCAATGGCAGCAGCACAGAATCCGAAGGACGATACATTGGCAGCAGAGCATAGCATTAGCAGGTGATTGTTGATTCTAATTTCTGAATCGAATCAAAAACAAAAAATGAAAAAGAAAATTCTCCATTTGCGTGAACCGTCAAATCCGATTTTCAATTTCTTCTGTGTTTGAAATCGAAATAAATTAGGAGATTTAGGGATTCGGTATATATATATATATATTGATCATCGATATCCAATCCAATTGACTGATATTATACAGAATCCGATCTTATTGAATTAAACTGGATGATCTGCTTTGCTTTGGAGTCTGTTGTACTTTTGTTTGTGATTATTATTATTCCATTTGAAGCTTTTTTCTTCTTCACTTTCTTTTTGGGATTGCGTGTGAGAGAAAGATCTTCTTCCGATCTTAAACCATCACTGATTTATTCAATGTTCAATCTCTTTCCTTTTTGCCTTTTCCTTTTTCATCCATGGCGGATCACTGTTATTCACTACATCCCTTCCGATCTTTCCTTTTACATTCTTCTCCATAAATCAAACTCTCATTGTGATCCTCTTACTTTCAAGTTTTTCAAATTAGTTAAATAATAATATTAATTTTCTTATGAAAATTTATAATGTTATAAATTATTTTTAAAAACTAATATTAAATTAGATTTTGAAAACTAAATTTAAGACTTATTAAAAGTGTAGAACTATATTAGACAATTAAAATTGAACAAAATTCAAAATTAAGGTGAATAATCAAAATAACGAAAGATAAAACAAACACAATTTTTGCTTGAAGTAAATTGAGAGGATAAAACAAACACTAAATTGAGAGGATAAAACAAACACAAGCAAAAGATTTGAAGGTAGATGGTATGATATATGTCTTTTTAATTAATGTTGGTTTAATTAGTTTAAGGCTAAATTATAGATATATGTCTTTTTAATTAATGTTGGTTTAATTAGTTTAAGGCTAAATTATAAAGTTTTGTCACAATGATTTGGAGAAAAACAAAATGTAGTCATTCATAATTTTCAAAGTTAAAATTTAATACTTATATTTTGATAAAAACTCATCCTGGAATGTACGTAATTGTTTATGATTTGAAATTTTGCTATATTAGATAATTGTTTTTCTGTGAATCCTCCAATTTTAATTTATAAACCATCAACTAAAAGTTAAATTTCACTCGACCAAATTTATAATTTAACATAATTTTAATTTTAAATTTTTAAATAGTTGGGACATATTTTTATTTTCTTTGATTTGGAGAGTATTTGAAGTTTTGCATATTTTATCATTGAATTTGAGGTGAGACGTGATAAAATTAAGAGTGGGGTTTAGTAATCGGCCAACCGATCCAACTCGATTATTATTACTCTTATTTTTATTTTGAATGAATTTAAATGTAGACTTGAATTTTGTGTGAATTTCGATTTATATATTTGAATGTAAACACTCAATCTTACATAGAATATTGGTTGTTTGTTTGATTATAATTTTTTAAAAATTGATTTAACATATTTAAATCATTTACGTAAATATGATTATGTTCAATGCAAAAATTCTAACTTTTAGTTGAAAATGAAAGAATAGTCTAAATTATGAAAGAAAAAAAGAAAAACAATCTGGTGACCTAATCCGGTCCAACCACAATTTACTTCTAACCCAACCTAATCTGACTTATATATATCCTACTTACTTGACCGTGATTAAACAATTTCACCCAGAGTCCTAAATACCCTTTAAATCATTTTATTTTTATTATTATTATTTAAAATATTAAATTAAGTTCTCTATTGATATATCTTTTTAAATTATTATTTCAACACATGAATAGCCTAATAGGACCACCCATTATGTTAATTTAATATTTATAAAACAACGTATATATAAAAATAAAATAAAATAAAAGGAAATCCCAAAGATTCATAAAATATATTCCAAATCTTAATAACTATATTTTTGTTACCTCATTCTCCATTTAATTATTAGAATGTTTTTCTTTTTCAAAACAGATATTTACATATTTGGATATCTTATTAATAAAATTTCATATTACTCTTTCTTTATTCGAATTTGAATTTTTATTCACATCCAATAATATAATAATCCATTGTAATAAATATTCTAAAAATAATAATAATCCATTGAAAAAAAAATAAAGAGATATTTACTAATAAAATACTCATTTGAGACATCTATTATTAAATTTATTATTATCGGATCTCAACCTTAATACTATTTTAATATCTTAAAAAACTATTTTAATTTTGTGAAAAATAGCAAAACTTTGGGAATCAATTAAAGGAAACGCCCAATATACTCCTTGGAAACACAAAACATTGTTATTAGAGAACCGATTGTTTTGGGTATAACCTTAGTCCACAACAAGGAGCTCCACTTGGCACCTCTGACTCATTTTTTTGTGTCATAAACCTTCAAGAAATACGATCACACATATCAACCAATAAGGATTGAGATGAATCGTATATAGCATAATTAACTTTTAAATTAATATCAAGTAATTTAAATAATTAACACTAAACCCTAAACCCAAGAAGAGGAACGGATAAAATAGGAGACTCCACTCTTTATTTTATTGTTTAGCCGAGATAATCTATGTTTTCTAAGGCACCCAAAACGTAAATCTAACAACCTCCTGTAATCTCCAAAAACAACTTCCTGTAATCTCCAAAAACAACCTTCTGTAATCTCCAAAAACAATTTATTCACTTTACTGTCTAAGTTTTATGATTAATTGTATCTCAGAATAGAACAAATTATCTTTATTGTAAAAATAACATCTCGTTCACAAGATCCAACGAACTATGTTTTATGAAATTAAATCGAAACTTGGACAAATTTACAATAAAAAGAAAAGTTTTACGAAAGAAAAGTATTTTTATGAAAAAAGTGGTACTATAATACAATTAGAAGAAAAGACTTATTTATAATTATTTTATAGAAATTATTTTATTAAAACAAAAATAACTAATTTTTTGATTTATAATTATTTTAATTCATTTAGACATTACTTTTTTTAAAAAAAAAATAAAATCTATTTTTTCTTTGAGTTTTCAAAATTTAGCTCATTTTTTAATTTATTAATAAAATGTATATAACAAATGAAGAAAAGGAGAGGTGAACGAATGTTTATGGACTTAATTTTAAAAAATAAAATATTACATAATTATAGATAATTATTTAGCCTTTTGAGTTAGAGACGAATCAAATGAAAATGAACTATTTTTATTAAAAAAAAATTGAAAATGAATTTACGGTCAAAGGGCAAAACAGTCAATGACTAACAAATTTTGAAAAAAAGATTAAAAAAAAAACAATAGCGCCCAGGCTGAACTTGAACTTGAACTTGAATCACGCTCCCTCCCTCCCTCTCTCAACGGTTCTTCAAATCTTCTGTTTAAATCTTCAAACCATTCCCTCCAACTCGATAAATTTCTTCCTTCTTTATTCTCCAATTTCATCTCCACATCACCATAGCTATGGCAGCCAATCTTCATCTTCCAGTACCGGACTCTTCTTCACACGCTTACAGCCGGAAGCAGAAATCTCTCGGCCTCCTCTGCTCCAAGTTTCATCTCCGTCTCTCTTCCTTTTCATTTTTTGTCTACTTGTTCAAAATTTATCTCATTATCTCTTTTCGTTTGTAGTTTTTTGAGACTGTATGATCGAGATGATGTTCAGTTGATCAGCCTCGACAATGCCGCATCTCGGCTAGGTGCTGTCTGTTTTTCCTGAATGTTTTTTTTATTTTCCTTAATCGAAAATTTGAAGGATTTTTTGTTACTGCAATTCTGTAGGTGTTGAAAGACGACGGATCTACGATATTGTTAACGTTTTAGAAAGCGTTGGTGTAAGGAATTTGTTGCTGTTGTTTGTTTGTTTGTTTTCTTAGATGCATGATTCTGTGTTTTAGTTGAACAATTTTCATTTGATTACAGATTCTGTGTAGAAAAGCGAAGAACCAGTATAGTTGGATAGGATTTTCTGGCATTCCTAAAGCACTACGGCAACTTAAGGTATCTCGATAATTCTTTTGTTAAAAATCTTCTTTTTTTCAAAAAATTAAGTGGTGTGATTTGTAATAGGAAGAAGAATCGAAGGGAAATAGCTCTGCTATAGATGCCAATGACCGTTCAAGTGTACGTCGAATTGTTACTAAAACTAAAACTATCTTTTTTCTTTTGTTATATATGAATTATGTTTTGTGTATCAGTTGATAGATGATGAAGAAGAAACACGTTCAGATCTCACATCTGTGAGCCATGATTCAATCTCCGTCATGTCTAAATCTTCAGTGTCAGTTAGATGTGGTATACGGGAAAGTTTTTACTTCAATTTGATTAATTTATCATTTGAAACTGTGGATAATCACTTTTAGGGAACGTCATGATGTTAATTTTGTTTGATTTTTGTTCTCAATTTTTCTTTTTCAAGTGGCATCAGAGAATCGGAGGGAAAAATCTCTTGCACTTCTAACGCAGAATTTTGTCAAGCTCTTCGTCTGCTCTAGCGTGAGTCATCAAGCAAGATGAGATTTTTAATTCAGTGATTATTTGTTCTTATGTGGAAATCATATAAAAATTAGAAACTCTCAATTCAGGCTCATCTGATTTCACTTGATGAAGCTGCAAAATTACTGCTTGGTGATGGACAAAGTGCATCAATAATGAGAAGTATGAATCTTTGCTGGTGAGAATTTTGAAATATTTCTTACGTTTAACAGGAACGTTGTTAGCTAATTTCTTACATTCTTTCAACTTTTCAGGCAAAGTCAGACGCCTTTACGATATTGCGAATGTGTTAGAAGCAATCTGTCTTATTGAAAAAGTAAAATGATATGATATAGTTCAACCCTTTGGTCAAGTTTTTGATAACAACGAACTTGCGAATCTATTTGTAAAAAAATTGCGTACATGTTTTAATCTTTTGGATTCTGCAAATGACAGACACAAACCGTTGATACTAGAAAGCCTGCGTTCAGGTGGCTAGGATGGAGAAGTATAGTCGAAAATTATCGTGCAGGCAAGCTGATTCGATATGATTCAAATAAAAGGAGTTTCGGAATCGATATAACTAACAACAACTTGAAGAGAAACAGATTGCCAAATTCATTTGATCTGAATAAGAGCCCTAATTCACAGAAACAACAGTATGTAAAGCTTGAGGGTTGTTTGGTTGAAGTAACCGGGGGCGAATTAGAGCTCGATCTGAATTCTAAGAGCTTCAAATTTGGACCCTTTTCACCCAGTGCTAGACTGGAAGCTAGAGCATCAAAAAATGAAGCAAAACAGAGTCGTAATGACTGGGGGAGCTTCGCCTCGACTTACCATCCTCAGTATCAGAATCAAGGTATGTTCCATTCTAGTTTCTCTTTTAAGAACTCAAATGAACCAACTTTTGAAGATAAAAGTAACCGTACAAGTAGTTTTTGTTCATGTGATTTTGCAGCTTTAAGAGAATTATTCTCCCATTACAAAGAAGCATGGAAGTTATGGTACTCTGAAACAGTGAAGAGATCATAAAAACAAATCCCTGAAGCATAATTCTTGACAACCAAAATCCTTTTTTTTTTTTTTTCTTTTTCTTTTTTGTAGCTTGGGATCTCTAACCAACATCTATCAAGTATAGCATTCAAGTCATTCTTTTGATGAACTGATTTTTGAAGCCATAGGGTGCTTATACGTTGGCTGCACAGCGTGGCTGTGCCAACTCCGATCTCCGGAGGCCATCTTCATGGTGTATTATACTACCATCGTAAGATAGTTGCGCTTAGAAATGACTTGGAATAGCTAGTTTATCTACAACATATGTAGTTTATTGTCTGTATTTTGCATAATTGAATCAATGCAGTAGCCAAATTTAAATAGATCTCAATTTACAGAAGTCGTGGACTTTTGATGATTCCACATCCGTTTTTTTCCGACTACAACAAGGGTAATATGAAACAAAAATGTACTGACATTTTTTTGTAAAGAAAAGTTTTTTCATAGAATTATTTCCTCTTGAACACTCACATTGAGAGTCTTGTTTGGGAGAACAATGCTGTTTGTCACCACTACTTCATCCTCAACTGCGACTGCTTCACCTGGACAATAAAACCGACGTTTGCCATATTAGAACGGCAGCTGTGAGATACTGAAGCTGTGCACACTTCTGGAGAGTGAAAGGAAAGCACATGCATATTCTTTTAGAAGAAAATAAAAGGCACAAACAGGTAAAGAGTAAGACCTAGAATCGTAATTCCCCGCTTTGCATTGTAATCTCCATCAGCCTAGAAGTAGCATAGAAAGGTTGATAAAAATAATTAAAATGACCAACTTAAGTAATGTTGTTGATAAAGATTGGAACAAAAAAAGAAAACCCTGGAGAAAAAAAAAGGGCTCATTTTTCGACTTACCTGTACACGAGACCATCGACCAATTGAAGATTTCCATCCAACAATTGCATGTATGACAACTGCATTATCCTGACAAGCCAAAGAAATAATAATAAATAAACTTCAAGTCGGAGTCCAAATTTTCTGCACACCGATAAATCCATACCTTAATTTCAACATCATCAAGGATGATACAGCTGATGAGCCTAGAACCAGCTCCAATTCGAGCATTAGCCGATATTGAGACATTCGGACCAATCTGTATAATGACATAGAAGAGAAGCCAATAGACAAGTTTAATTTGAATGAAAGTAGAAAAACATTGAGTTGAGGGACTAAAATTAGAGTCATCGAAATTTGGAAGTCGTATAGTTTGTAATAGAAGAAAAATATGTAACAAATATAAAAAATCCTGTACAATAATCCTTTTGGCTAGAAAATATCATATTTGACTCTGAGATTTGGAAGGTTACCTTGGCAGTTGGATGTACTTTAGCTGATGGATGAATATAAACGTCACCAATGATGATAGCATTTTTCGTACCATCTCCACTTGCCAATAGGTTGGAGGAGGTGACCCGGAATTGAGCAAGATATAAGGCAGAGCATTTCAGTGACATTCTGCACGATTTTACACAGAAAGATTTGTATAAATTTTTAGATGGTTGCAAACGAAGCTTATAAGTTAAGAGTGCATGTACTTACGCAGGCGTTTTGATCTGTTCCCAGTAGTCCATCGTCTCATACGTATATAACTGTTTCTTCCCTGCAAAAGGTGATAGAATGTCTTGATCCAATCTTACGTAGTCTTTAGGCAAGCTCCTGTTAATCGAACTTTATATTATTAGTAATTTTAGATATTGAGCAATCTGAAAAACACTGATTTTTATATGCAGCTTCAAAGTGTCTGCACCAAATTTAAAGACAAAATTTCAACATAAAGAGAAGAATCCACCCAACCTTGTTGCAGCAGACTGGAGAGCTTCAAAGCTAGATAATCGGCTTAAATTCGCTGCAAAATACATGCAAGAGATAATTGAGAATGACAATAAACTATCTATAATCTGGTGATGCAGTTGAAAAAAGAGTTTTCTCCCGCTTTGAAAATCAAGCCAATAGTGGAAAAGGCATCAAATAAATTGACTTAATTGTATAACTACAGCAATTCGAAATCATCTTAATCATAATTTTCACTGCTTTATGTGGCTATAACTAACCTCTCTCTTTCCGCTGCGTAGAAACACCTTGAATTGCGGAAAATATGTCTGGTGTAAATATGTAGACACCACAGTTAATGAGGTCACTGACCTGTTTTGGAAGACAAAAGCAGGGGAACACAATTGAAAATCCAATCCAAAGTGAAGTAGTGGTGCTGAAATTGAAGGTTTTTTTATAGTTAGCATACAAAAGTTTCGGGTTTTTCTGCATAGTGAAGTAGTTCATTTGTTGTTGGATCCGCAACCAACTCTCCAAACTGGTGAGCTGCCTCAGCCGATACCTAAAAACGAAACAAGGAAGAAGGCCAACATTGAAGGAGAACCAATAACGTGGAATCGTAGGCATTGAACTTTAAAGAATCCAGCTTAAGAGCTCGGGCGTGATTACTTACTTTGATTACTAAGATTGTTCCCATCCCTCCATAACTTTTGTGAGCATCTGAAGCACATCAATCTTATTAATGGTAAAGAACCTATTAAGGCAATCATTGCAACTATTTCTTACATAAGAATCAATCTTAACTTGCATGTTGTACCCGCGCGTTGGGGGGGGGGGGGGGGGGGAAGGGTGAAAAAAAGGTTAACCCAAAAGAAAAGGAGCACAACCCCCTACCCTTTGTGGGAGTGGAAAACTCAAACAA
>JBBPDJ010000008.1:16939882-17070831 GCA_037974625.1 Cucumis cinereus
CCCCCCCCCCCCCCCCCCCCCCCCCCCCCCCCCCCCCCCCCCCCCCCCCCCCCCCCCCCCCCCCCCCCCCAAACAAAAAATTGAATCAAAAGAAAAGGAGTACAGCTACCTAGCATTTGCGGGAGTGGAAAACTCGAGCAAACGTCACAATTCAGCAAGAAGATATGTGACTGGAAACAAGATTATGGGAACATTAGGAGATCTAAAAGGCATTGATGAATCAACTTAATAGACAAAAATGGAGAAGAAAAGGTGAGACGCAAACTGGACTGTCTTCCATAATCAGATCTCTGAAGTGAAAAAGTCCACCAGCAGAACCATGTGGCTTCTGTTCCTTCAAATATCTAATCACCACACACAATATCACAGCAATTCAACAACAAACACAACCAAAAATGAAAAATCAACATAACTTAGTGTAGACTTTGAAAGGAAATGGCTACCTAATAGGAACTTTCAGTTCATTAGAAATGGAAGATAAATATAATGCAAATTCACGCTCCTCATAGAAACCAACAAGAAAAATCTGAGCCAGATTTGGAATCTGTAAAAAAAACAAAACAGGAACTAAATCATTTTGATAAACAGAGTATCCATTCAACAACCTAATGACAGCTTATTCCATTAAGATTCCATGAACACATACCCTTTTACAAGCTGAAATTGGGTGATGCACCATTGGTTGTCCAGCCAAAGGAAAAAGAGGCTTGGGAATATTCAACGACAGAGGTCGAAATCTAGTTCCTGCTCATTACAAGACTAGAATGAACAGAAAGCCAAGCAAAATATGAACTAAATATTTCAACAATATGATTCTTGTCCCATGAACAAAAGCTGAATTCTATGAACCCCAGATAAAATCAGAGAAACAGAATCAAGATTTGCTGGAAAAAGAAGCTAAAATGAAGTCAGATTTGAATGTGAATGCATCAAACAAACTTCCCTCCAAAATAAAATGGGAAGAAACAAGAAATTTCATATACCTTTAGTGGGACCGCCGACCATGATCACAGCTACAACCTTCTCCTCTGTGCTCCCCATCGTTAATCGAAGCAAACCCAGATCCCAAAACCCACCAATGAACCAATCTCAAAATCAAGAATCCCTTGAAATAAACGGCGATTTCTCGATGTAAGAAATGAAAAATAAGAAATCTACACAAATGGGTTACTTTGGCGCTAAATATACACAGCCCAGAAATGGTATTGATGTATTTTGAGCGAATTCAGAGAGAAACCCAAAAACCCAAACAAACTAACAAACAAAGAACAGCGAGGCGAAACAAACAGTGACCGATTTCAAAGAATAAATACGAGATGTGAATTAATGCAGTTACTTTGCCAGTTTCTTACGATAAGAAGGAAAATTCCAGCCTGAAAATTCAACTTTTCATCTCTCTCTTCTCACTTTTTGAGGCAGAAGAAAGAGAGACTTATGGATACTCGGCCAGTGGGAATTAATGGCAGAATTAAGCAGTGAAATTGAATTGGCCTGCCCATCACCATGGATAATGTTGGCCCACACTTCAGTCAAAACCAATTCTACACTCAACTTTCTGAATTTGTCGGTTGAAGGTTCCAGGATCGTTCCTATGCATAAAAATGTTACCAATCCCATGATTTTATCATACCCCATCAAGAAAAAACAACCTGAATTTTATAGAACAAATTTTCATACTATAAAATGCATCTTTGGGCTTTCCTTTTCTGTTTTTGAGTATTTGGGTTGTCTTAATTTGTTGCATTAAGTGATTATCTTGTGAATATTTGTGAACTTTTCTTGGATAAAGAATGATGGGATAAGAGGGAATTTGAAGGAGAAAGATGAGACAGAGGTGTGATTCTTTCTTGCTTTTACTGCAGTGATTCGTTAAACTGTCATTATCAAAGACAATAATTATAGCGATGATTTATCTTTCACTGTTGTTTCTTTCTAAAGAATGAATAGTAAATGGTACATTTCCTTTTTAAAGAAAAATGGGCTATTCAAAGAATAAGACGTCTCAATTCTTTCAAAGCGTTTTGGAAGAGTTGACTTGGTAATTATTATTGAATGAGTTGAGTTGATAATTATTATAAAATGGAGTAATTGGAGGAGTCAACGTGAATTAGGATATAAAAAATGTGGGTTAACACGAATAACGAGGTAATAATCTTCTTTTTATAGATGAACCAAACAGTGAGTGGATTTTTTTACCCGCCTAACTCAACCCAACCCAACTTGGGAGTCAAGCGCTATTCACGATGCAAGAAACGTGAGTTATTCTTTATTTAGGAAAAATTGTCTTTCTCGAATATTTTTCCTTTTATCTACAACCAAGAGGTGATAAGTAACTAGTTTTGGTTGTTCGTCGCTTATCTCTCCTAAAAAAAGGTGAATAACATGGTTTCTTGCATAAGGACAGGGGATCAATGAAGAAGATAAACTATATGTTTGATCGAGTTTGAAGAAACTTAAAATTTAATGTTTACTCAATTCAAATCGAGTATTTACGAAGATTTATCAACTTTTTAATTGATCAAATTTTTAATTTAATTAGACTGTTGGATGGTTGCTTAGAATATACATTTTATATTATTTTGAGTTGAAAGAAGCAGATCACCCATAAACAAGTTGCTTGTAGATTAAGATGTGATTATAACAAGAAAGAGAGAGAGAGAACTGGTTTGACAACCTAGGAATCAGAGAGATCTCTTTCTTATTTTAAGTTCTGATTATTCCTTTCATTATCATCTTTTATTTATTTATTATCATTCTCAAGAATCAGCGAAGATTCTAAGTATGTGTAAAACATTTCTAAAAAATTTCAATACCATGTAAGTCAGGTATGACATTTCAATTTTGTGTTCGATAGATTTATGAATTTTGGAAAAAAGTGGTCGAGATCTACTAGATTGATTAGTTACCGATGACAAAAAGTCAAAGAAAAAAATTATGGTTTAGAGAAGAAATCCCAGTTTTTCCTCATAGTTTGAAAGCCAAGATTAAGAATTATAGAAGAAGACTGAAAGAAAGGTTCCTGAATTCACACAAGCTCATCAGATCATATCATACAATAATTGCTTTTTTGAGGCTACCAACAACTCCATTTTCTATTGAGACTCACAATCATAGTATCTAAATTGAATTGAGTTCTTAAACACAAACTAACTGAACTAAACAGAAAACTCACAGGGTAGAAATACTTGTGCAAGAGTTTCTTCCCCCAACCTTATTCTTCCGAGTAGACTTAAGTAGATGAGACGTGCTTATTTTGAATCAGAGGAGTCTGTTTCTTTTACAGTTTAGAAGGAGATTGGTACCATCCCCATGGTTCATTGGATATGTATTGAGTAACCTGCTTTACAGTCAGATAAGTATCAAGTCCCCTGTTGATTGAACAAAAAAAATTAGATAGTCAGTACATGTGCTGCTGATTCAAAAATGTTTATCATTTTTAAAGAAACTTGAGGTACTGACTAATGACTATGAGTTGTTTGAAAATCATTTTCAAAGCTATTTCAACATAAACCTATGTTTCTAACTTCCCAAAAACGTGCTTCAAGGAATAGAATCTTCAAGTTTTCATTTTTTATATAGGCTCAAACTTGTTTTAAATTAATACGTTTAGAAAGTAAATGAAACAAGAATAAAGATTATATTTCCTAACAGCTAAATCTTTCTGTCTTAAAAGTTAAGTCGGACTGAGATTTAGACTAAAAGAACGGTTTGGGAATCTACCAAAAAAGTTTCTTAATTGAACTCTTTAGGTATCTTTTAATTAACCTTGAGTGCATTATCTAGCACTTTCTTAATATAAAATGGAAATATACCATTCCCCTAGCTCTCGACCAAAGCCACTCCGTTTGATGCCTCCCCATGGGGCTTGAGTGAAGCATGGTTGCGAGCAATTAATCCACACAATTCCTGCCTGAAAAGCCTGTCGGGAAGAAATAAGGAAACACAAATTGATCAGAAATTCTGAGGTTTCTAGTTTGCATGTACCATATAGGTGCTTAATAATTGCAATACTCACCTTGGCTACACGATCACACCTTTCTAAATCATTTGATATCACAGCAGCACCTAGCCCATATCTGCAAAAGATCAACTGAACGTCAGGAAAAAGTTTCCAGCTTAAACTAAGCAGGAGAATTTTACTTACATTGTATCATTTGCTAATTCAATAGCTTCATCTTCAGAACTAAAAGTCTTCACACATAGAACAGGTCCAAAGACTTCTTCTTTCCATATTTGCATGGAGGTTGTAACATTAGTAATAATGGCTGGTTCAACGAAGTATCCCTTCTTTAGGTGCTAAACATAGTATTGACAAAATTTAGTTAGTTAGATAAACAAAAAGAAAAGGAGTAAAATTGATGAGCAAAAAAATCAAGCGTTACCTTAGGGCGAACGCCACCATATAGAATCTTTGCACCTTCTTGCTCAGCAGTAGAGACAAACTTCAATACTTTCTCATACTGAATTTTAGATCACCAAAAATTAGCTAAAGAATCAAACAATAGAGTAAATATAATAATTTAAGACTGTGTGAATTGCATGAGTTGCATTCTTTAACTTATCCCTAACCTTTCATGGGTTTACTTTTTAGAAAATCACAATTTGTAGGTTAAATCTATGAAATATATTAATATATGGATATATGTTCTTTGGAAAAAATAGTCCTTACGTGTGTTCTGTCCTACTATTACCAAATGTCCATGTCCATAAACTGTGAGTGACGGTGAATTGTTGTTCTTTTCTTTGTCATACAGAACTCAAGAAATATAGACTTAGAAACATATCCCCCTCACCTGTCCTGCACTAACAACAGGGCCAAGTCTGCAACCTTCTTCTAAAGGATCTGAAATCTTAATGTTCTTGCACCATTGCACAATCCTATCCAAGAATTCATCGGCAATGTTTTCCTGGAATAACAGATAGAAGAAACAAATATAAAACTTGAAAAGAAAGGATAAAAATGTCTAGCTTATTAACTAAGTCAGAAACTTTTTCTACAAGATGGCCTTAAACACAATTATCCTATCCGAGGTCAGGACAAAATTGTCTGTTCCATTGAACCCAAAACATATTACCCAAAATAAAGTGTCTACATCCATCGGCCAGTTAGGAGGAGAGAGCGATCGTATTTGATAGAAATAAATATATTTAATTTCATTATGTAAGAAACATCTAGATTTCTACATACGTGTAAAAGTAGACGGGATGTGGCACTGCAAATCTGACCATTTGTCCAAAAGCAACCAAATATTGTCCATTCGACAGCTATAAATCATAGGAAAAGAAAAACAGTCAATAATATCAAAACCACAAACGGCACAGATCCAATGCAAAAGTTTCAAGGTAGCTCGCTTTGCATAAGGCAAATTTCTTTTTATTAACCATGATAAACTAAAGACCATGATAAGAAAATTGTGCTCTAAAGTTACTGACCCTTGTCAAGATCAACATCATCAAAAACAACAATCGGACTTTTTCCACCAAGTTCCATGGTAACAGGCTGCCAAAGAAAGCAGGCAAGGAGAAAGTAAGTCGAATGGTAATCTAGAACTTCTACTAATCAAATGTAAATGTATACTGTGCTGATATTCAACCTTGACAAGTTGGGCAGCTGATGCCATAATCTTGCTTCCAGTAGCACCACTCCCAGTAAATGCAACCTACCATCAAGTATTCTCTTTTTTAGTTGGACAACAATTTATTCTTAAGAATACAAGTAGATGCCAACAGAGATAGTGATACCTTGTCAACGTGAGGATGAGATGCTAGAGGAGCACCAGCTTCAGGTCCGTATCCTGTCAGAACATTCAAAATTCCAGATGGAAGACCAACATCTTTACATATTTCGGCCAGTTCCAAAGAGGTGCTGCCCAAAAGAAAAAGGTATTGTGTAACAACATTTTATAAAAAATCACAATAATAAAGTTCATACAATCCATGATCACTTACACAGATGCCAGTTCTGATGGCTTCAGAATTGCAGCACATCCAGCAGCCAAGGCAGGTGCAACTTTCCACGCACACATCAATAGAGGATAGTTCCTTCAATATAAAAGACAGACATCAGCAAAGTTTAGATCTTATGAAAAATTAAGATAGAGCACCATGGTACACACTGAGAAAAATGATAAAGGTAGACAAAGAGGACGATTGACGAAAAGAGAGAGCAGAACCAGATATGACTCTGGAGGTTAATAACTAATAACATCCCAATGCACGACTCTTGTCCAAATTAAAGGAAAAATGACAACTGTGAACCAGAGTTACTCAAGTTTGGGTAAAATATCTGCGATCAACAAGTATTGAACATCCTAGCATTTTGGGACTTGTTGGACCACATGTTGGACAATCTAACATTCAATCCTTGTTCTACATGTATCAAACACTTGTTGAACAAATATAACAATTGAACAAATACATTAAATCCTCTGCAGATTTACTTGTATTCGAAAAATCAATCCAAGTAATATATATTTAAGAAAAATCAAGAAAATTTTGCAATATTTAGTATCCTAATGGTTTAAGTTAATGAATCGACAGTTTCATAGTTGAGAGCAGTAGTTGGCTATGATTTAAAAAATAATAATTATAAATAACTGTAGTATTCCAACAGAAGTTGAGAAGCTATACCAAGAAAGAACCCCAATAAAAAAAACAATTAAAGCAGTAGGAGGCAATACGAACCAGGGAGTAATCAACCCAACAACTCCAATGGGTTCTTTTAGAACATAGGTCTTGAATGTATCCATGGGAACAGAAACAGGAGCTTTTTGCTTTGCATCCAATCCTTCAGCAAGATCTGCATAGTAATCAAAGCACCCAGCAACATCATCCTGTACAACACCAACAAACATTGACGGTGATGAAAATGTTACATTCAATGCATATTTTTAACTTTTTAGTAATTGTCATACCATGTCCCATGCAGCTTCTTCCAGAGGTTTTCCACAGTCTATTGCTTCAAGCTTTGCTAATTCAGATTTCCTCTCTGTTATCTAAGAGAAAACAACAAACAGAGTTCAGGATGGATGACATTAACACCTAATAGCTAGGGATTCAAAATAATAATAACAACAACCCAACTGCTTAGCATATCCAATGGGAGAAAAGAATTCCCTTAAAATAATAGTAAAGTTAAATTTATATATAATATAACTTCCAAAGTCACTAAAAACTTCTTGACTCTTACAATATAAATATGAACTACAATAGAACTCGTGCAAGGTGAGTAATCCCTATGTTGTAATAAGCTAGGGCAGTTCACTACAATAAAGTAGCATTCCTAAGACGAGATATAGAGCTAAAAAAACGGTTCCATCCTAATATCTGATCTTTCAATGAACTATGGCGGGAAGATGGATGGCAGTATATTTCTCACTTTATATAGATTCGCATCAGAAACCAATTCATGGCCTCAATCCACTAAAATTGTACAGAAATAACAAAAGCATCAAAGATCCTTAGCATCGGTTCAATATGAAAACAGAGAGCAAATCACAATCAAATAAAAGTTAGACATCCATATGACCCACCGACCTTTGCAGCAATAGCACGCAAATACTTGGCACGAACAGCGCCCGAAGCAGAGGGCCAATCTTGGCCTTTATTCCTCGCAAGTGCTTTTCGAGCAGCATCAACAGCTAACTCTACATCTTCAGCAGTAGCAGCAGGAATCGATCCTAAAGCATTTTGATAAAGTAACACAAAAGTAAGACTCAAATTCAAACCAATTACTTCTTCCGATGATTGATCCCCATAATTAGTTAAAAAGAGAGAAGAACAAACCGATTGTTTCTTCAGTAGTGGGATTGATGATGGGGATGCGTTTCTTGAGAACTGGTTCCCTCCACTCGCCGTCGATGAATAGCTGCCGGCTGGGAATGGAAATCGCCATTACTGCAGAGCTCTTGTCTTCTTCAAAATAGTGAAGGTTAGAAATGGCTTCGGGAATTGAGATGATCGCTATAAATACTCAACTACACTAAAGTTGCGAACTATTTTTGCGGATTTTCTTTTGTCCGTACTGGATTTTTCTTTCTAAATTTTATCTTTGAATTTTGACGAAATTGGTCGGCGAATTGACTATTTTACCCCCATAACACCGAATATCGTTGAAAATTAATATTCCAATTATATCAATCGATAATAAAAATAGAATATAATTACAATTACACCCTTAAAATTTCAATAATAACGATTAGACTCCTAAACTATAAAATGTTTTAAAATTGGACCATCAAGTTTATAGTAATTATAAAAATTAGACCCATGAACGATGGAAATTAAATTCTCAAACTTACATAATTGTATAAATTATATAAGTTTGAGAGTTCAATTTTGAAATTTGTATAAATTTGATGGGTTAGTTTTTAATTTTAAAAATCTACGGGTATAATTGCAACTAACATTATATTTTAGGAGTGATTTTTGCACTTTCTCGTAATAAAAACATGTGTCAATTATTGAACAAGAAAAAAATAAATACAAAGGGGCCACTCTAAGATAGAGATATTGGTCCATATATTATGCATTATTTTATTAGAATAAGAAGAGTGAGCATGATAGATCGAAAAATTAAGTTGATCGATTGGAGATAAAAAAAGAGATTCGATCCAGATCGGTTGGTGTCGATTTAGGAAAGTCCAACCAACCACATTTTTGAAAACTTTCAAAAGCTTAAACTGACCTAAATCGATCGATTGATTGAGTGTCAGTTTGTACTCTTTCATGGTTGAAATTGGTTTTAATATTTACTAAACCAACTAGAGTCGGTTCCGTGGTGGTTTGTTTGAAAAGCTAACTCCGATCGGTCGATGTCCACTCCTAAAAATAAGAATTGAGAAGAAAATAAATATGAATTAAGTTTTTATTTTTATTGATAAGCTCTACTAAAATAACAAAAATAAAGATAATCGGTAGTATTCGTATTACTTTCCATGTGAGAATCCAAATTTCGTTCTTTATTTCATATTCAAATCTCATTAATCATTGCCCTAATGACTATGTGAATTTCACTACTTTAGTAAGCATTTGCATTTTGAGACTAAATTCTTTATTTTTATTTTTCGAGATTCTTTTCAAAAATTATAAAAAAATATGATTTTTTCTATAAATATTTTATTATTTTACTATTTTTTACCATTTTTCTTTAATCTATTTAGTTATATTTTGATTGAATTAGTGTTAATATTAAATATAATAAAATTAAATGGTTTGTCTTTTTAACTTAAAAAGAAAAAGGCAAAAGTAGGCCTTGAAAAAAAAGGTTATCCTGACATGAATAATATCTTTGGTGACACGTGGGAGTTTCTGACATTTGGATATGACAAATCGACTCGTTGGGCCACTGACTTGCATCACAATTTTTTTAAAAACTGAATTAACCATCAAAAGCTAAATTAATTTTATTGATAATTAACATAATCTTGTTTCCATCTCTCATTTTATAATTGATGTATTAAAAAAACGAAAAGGATCCTAATCATCATTAAAAAAACTTATTATAATAAATAATATTTTTTTCTTTAATTAGTTTAATTGAAAAATTTGTATTTAGTTTGATTCATCGTCTCTTTCTAAATTATTAGTTTTAAACAGTATACTACAAATCACAAAAGTATTTTCTTCTTTTTATAAAATTTAAAATCGGTTAATTATATAAAAATATCGCTCATTTTAAATTCCAAAATTTTATTTTACATCGAAATAAATGTCAACTTTTACTCTCTTTTTTCACCAAATTAGTCCAAAGAATATATATATTTTTTTTATACTTTTTCTCATTTCAAATTTTACAAATTCATGGTTGGAGTACCAGCAAATTAGGTCATTTTTCCAATCCAAATTCTCACATCAAAATCAGGTACTACGAATATAGATACTTTAAAAAAAAAGGAAAAAAAAAACAATTCGACATCATTTGTTGTTTTTTTTCTCAATAAAATAAATAAAAAGGTGCAACGAACATTTGAGCAGGTTGGATTGGATATGTGCATCAAAATTGAGTTGTCAACCCACTCCACAACTGAGGAAGGATCCACTAGGTCCTCTAATATATAATTAAAGATCAAACTTGAGCAAATTGAAGCAATAGTGAGATCAAACATAAATGAGAGTGATAGATGAATTGATCGATGCAATTGTGGTTCTAAAACTCACATTCAAGATTGAAAGCCCGAAAAACAACATTAATCTCGTATACAATATTAAACGAAGGTGAGTAGTACCCTAACTAACTCTCGTTTTTTCCAAAGACCAAAAGTTGGAGCATGCTAATTATTGCTAGCTTACTTCAATACTTATTAAAACAAGATGCAAGGAGTTCCAAAATTCAAACCATGTAAGTATAGCTTTGATTAGGACATTTAATTACCATAATAATGAAATTTAAATGTTATAAAATTGTTAAAATTTATGGATGAAGTGACTTGAATTTCATTCGAAAAAAAATTCAAAATTCAAAATGTTTTATATAACTAGAGATGTTCATTAAACTCACGGAGAATTTTTGAAGAATAGAAAAGGAAGTGGAGACATTTTGTGCTCTATCTACCATTCTGGACTAGAGACAGTATTGTATTCCTTGTCCCCGTCCCAACTGGATAGTTATATATGTATACATTGTATATGTCACGTCATCTTTACATTAATATATATATATATATATATATATATATATAGATTGTCTAACTCTTTCATTTTGGCATTAATGGACTTTTGTATGAATATGAATTAGTCAGTTAATTCAAACATGGCTTATTATATTAGATAAATCGAACAATTACAATCTCATTTCCCACAAATTAAAAGTAAAGAAAAGAAA
Source organism: Cucumis cinereus (assembly GCA_037974625.1). Taxonomy (NCBI): domain Eukaryota; kingdom Viridiplantae; phylum Streptophyta; class Magnoliopsida; order Cucurbitales; family Cucurbitaceae; genus Cucumis; species Cucumis cinereus. The sequence goes on from JBBPDJ010000008.1 coordinate 16,950,705, forward strand.
ATTAATTTTGATTCTTAGCCTTCTAAATTACATCAATTTTCACCTCAAACTTTCTAGTTTCTCCCTTCAAAATTTACATCTAAGATATAAAATTGATTAAAAATATGAAATTGGATTTTTTTCGTTCCATGAAATTTGTTCTTCGTAATTAGTGAAAATTGCATCAATAAATAGGTTTAGCAAGTTGAAGGATCCAACCCGATTTTTCGGTTAAAATTAACTTCAATTTCTCTAAAAAAAAATTGCCCTAATATGGTCTGAAACTGAGAAACAGAGAATTGAAGATCAAGAATGGAACAATCGAATCGAAAAGGAAATGCAAAACAAAATCAAAATCAAGACAAAACAGAGATCAAATGAAATCATATTAACAAAAGAATAATAACAATCTGTGGTGTACATGTATGGATATAACCAAACACAAAAAGATACAGAGAACTCAAAGATAATCAAAAGAAAAGCAGCTGGAGATCTACAGAGAAAAAGAATGAATTCTACTTCTTATGAGTAGTTTTATTATATTTATCTTTAATCCATTGGAAACCAAGAGAGGTTCCTTCTTTAACCTTTTTGACGCCATTAGAGGCCACAGCTTTGGTCTTCCCAAGCCCTTCGCCGACTTTCTGCTTATACTTCGCCGAACTATTTCCACCGCCGCTCTTCTTCTTGTCATCTGTGACTACATCCGAGGAGTCGTTGTAGTCCCACTGGTCGGCCCAATCGTAGGAGCTGTTTCCTGCAGCCATGGATTTGGATTGAAGATGAAGAATCTGATGGAGAGAAGAAGAAGTTAGAGAATCGGAAACGAAACGATGATAATTTATGAGTGGGAATGGGTATTTATAGGGCGTGAGAATCTGATTCAAAGCGAACGCGAATGGGGTGTGGATTGTGATTAAAAAAGTCATACAAATATTGTGTTTTTTTTTCCTTTAAGCTATTTGGACACGTATTGGGACCTCCCACGAAAATTCTATTTAATTATTACAAATTATTTTGGTGCTTATATATACTTTTTCTTAATAGCTTTTTTGGATATATAATTAATTAAATGATGCAACTATGAATTGATTTTTGTTTTAATAATTTCATTGAATTTGACCTCACTACTAAATTCAAGATTTATTTAAAAGATGAAATTAAAATTGAATAATTAAAAATATATAAAAGTAAAATGCAATGAAATTAAAAAGCACGGAGTTGGAGATCAAAACGTGTGCACCAACGAATTTAGTATAGATACAAGGAGCTTGAGCTCTCCCTCAACTTTATGCTCTCTCTATATATATAACTGGAAAAATACTAATATTAGAAGATAAGCTAGTGGTAAAACTGTGTTCCAATCCCACCAAATCCAGGTTCAAGTTTCATTTTTTTTTTATGAATATCAATAAATTAAACTTGAATATATATATATTTTTTTATAGATGTATGAGTAGTATATATTTTATGATTAATGTGGTTTTTGGCTATGAGATTTGCAAAATCGAGTCATTTGTTTCTAAAATTGGTAATAAATATATGGGTTATTTAATTTTTGGCTTATTTTAGCTTTCTACCAAATTGATGGACGCTCCATAGCCTTATCTAATACGTTGTATGGAAGTTAGTATGAACCGTCACAATTTTCCTTTAAAGGTGTAGTACGTTGAGGAGTCACAATCAATTTTGTAATAAAATGATTTCAAACTATTTATAAATAAGTTATTTAAAAAAAATTACTAAGGTTGAGTGCAAAACAAAACACAATGATGAAATAGGAAACCAGGTAATTGTATTTTTTAATCACTTTTAGAGATGGTAATTAAATGTACAGCAACGTTTTTTAAAAAATTGTGAATGACAAAACCTATAAGTGGTATATGCCAAAGGCCTCTACTCATGATAAACTCCGATATTCGAGTCTAAATTTTTTTACATTTCAATTTTTTTTTTAATATTATATTAAATCGACAAATATTTTGAATATAATTGTTATATCTACAAATGTTTTTAGAAATGACATTTTTAAATATAACAAAATAAATTAAAATATTTACAAAATATAACTAAAATTTCAAATCTATAACACTGGTATCATTGATAGAATTTAAAATTTTACAATATTTTATAAACATTTTCAACCGTTTTGTCGTTTGCAATAATTTTCATTCAACTAGTCATTTTATTAAAAATTAACATTAAAATACTATGCTAAAATAAAATTTGAACAAAAAAGTTAAAAGTGATATATGTTGGTCCACGTTGGTACAAGATAATGGAGATTCAAGAAGGTTCGAAAGCAAAAAGTCAATAACTAATCACAGCCAAACCTTACCTAAGTATTGGTCACCGCCAACGCCAAATGAGTTTATTTGGCTATTTCTTGGAAACAAAGTGATGATCTTATCATACATCTTTATTTAATCTTGTCAAATCAAGGCCTTGAACAAGGACCAAATTAAAGAATATGTATAAAATTATGCCAAGAAAACAATAGTTAGATGTTTAAATATTATAGCAGTCATTGTTCACGCAAGCAAGGCCACAAGCAATATATTGGAGGGCAAAGTTTGACTTTTCAACGTTCAAAATTTTAATTTTAATCTTCATTTCTTTAAAAAAAAAATATGATAAATATCAATTTATACTCTGAACAACCAAGAAAACTAGTAAGAAATTAATTCATAGGTAAGTGGCCACCATAGATTGAACTTATGACCTCTTAAGTTAGTTATTGAGATCGTGTCTCCCTTTTTACCACTAGTCAAACTCATGATCCTTAAGACCAAAACCATGTTTAAACCAAAAATATATGGAGAGCAACTTTTTTATTTTTTTTGCTAAAGCTTATGAATAGTCTATTTTCTTAAATATAAAGAGCTTGGATCATAATTAAATATGTTTTGTTTAGTTCAACTCCATGTAGTTGATGTCTTATTCGTTAAATTATGTTCTGATTGGAAATGACACAATAAGCTTAACACCTCGAAAAAAAAACTCAATGATACTATTTAAAAGACAAAAAGAAATGGTTTTGCATTACCGAAAGATAGATAGTATTGTAGACTATTTGTGTATAAGGAAAAGGAGGTCGTTAACCTGCAAAATAATACTAGTTTAAACACGGAATAAAAAACTGGAGAACTATTAAAATATGCAAATTCAAATCTTAGTTACTAACACATAACTTGCCTGATCCATTGATCAGAGCTTTCAGGTATATGCAAGTATTTGTTGTAGAGCCAGTGGGATGTGTCAAGTGCATCTCCATTGCTTTCCACAGGGTAAGTCTTTCTGCTGCTTTGCCAATCATTTGTTAGTTTTATCCACTCCCTTCTCCAATTACTCAATGGAAATCTGTATCCATTCTTCGAACTTTCTTCCAAGAACTTGAAGTATATTGCAGCTCGAGGACCGTAGTAATCGCCCAAAAGTCCACTCCAGTACTTGTTTCCTGAGTCAAGGTTAAATAAGTCAAAATTGAATGTACAATTGCATAATCTCAATGATAAATGACAATCTATCGATATAGAGTTGAGTCCAGGTCCAAAGTATCATTACCATAATCACGAAGCAAACTTGCTTCCTCCTCTGTGTTGTCAAACCACATGGTTATTTGAGTTCTTGCATTCCATTCATACTGTAATTTGCGATGAGTCATAATTCGGATGTTATTAGTATAATTTTCTCATAATTGATAGAATGGACTTGAATTGAACCTGCTTTTCCTCCTCTTTATTTTGGGCGAGTTGCTTGGCACTTTGTAGCCAAGGTCCCAAAAGAAATCCCTCGTGACAAGCCAATAGTGTGTCAATATCGTTGACAAGTTCAAGGAACTCTTGGCTTAAGCTGGCCATTGTTTGTGCATCATATAACTGATATGCTTTGACAATTCTAAGGAATAGTTCATTTGAGTATTTGGCTAGAGCTTGCCTGGTCAAATCTACAAGGTCATACCTAAGAGTGGCAACGAATGCCAATTCAATAATCTAGACTTGAACAGAGGGAAAAGGACAAGATTTGATATCTCTATAGGTTTCAAGTAAATGATGAGATATTTTAAATTCGTGAGTCAACCTGTAAGTGTTGCTACCAGAGAGTTGATCGCCACCAGCAATGAAAAGCTTGAGTGCACGAATTACTTCAGAAGTAGGATACCAAAGATGAGGTCGATCAAACGTTGCATCCTGGAGGCCATCCACGCTTGAGTCCAAGTTCCCATGTCGGTTGGACCCCTCAGGTAATACTAAGATTGACGATGGATCAACATCAGGAAATGCCACAATTACATCCCTGTTTTTGTCCTATCCATAGTGACCGACATATGTTAGCATAACATGTTTGAACACAATTCAGACTTTGCATGAGCAAGGAAGGAAAATAGACAAAGGGAGAAGAGCGATGACCATTCGGAAGCAACAAGACTGGACTGTTTCCAGTCGTAGAAGTACCAAATGAGAGGAAAAGGTAGAATGGACAATACAGTTTTTTGTCATACTTACATTGGCACCGTCAGTGCAGTTGTAGATGGTGTGATACAATACATCCCAGGCATCTTGTATTGAAGGGACTAAATGACCATAACGCCTTACTGAATACTGAGAAAGCCATTTCTGGAAATGAAAGGATAGTATTTTACAAATTCTGACTGATGGGAACAAAATTTTCTATAAACACAATTCCACAAAATCTATCATGAAAGTAAATTTTATTGGAAAAAATGAACTTAAAAATAGAAAGTGCTAGGGTTAAAAGTCAGAAATCATGGGAAAAGTGTGCAGTATGTTGGGCAAAGGTTATGAACAAACCTGAAATTGTTGAACTAGAAAAGAAAATTTCTATTGTTGGAATGAATTGCAATGAAGTTAACAATTATTTCATATTTGGGTAACTAATCAAACGAAAATTATATCTTAGCTATTTAATAAGCAAATGGCCTTAATTATTGACCTATGGACTTCGTCTGCATTAGTATGGTCGGTGGAGAAAACACATATACTTACTGTTATGGTAGAGCATACTTTAGGAAGTAGCCTATATTTATCGGCAAAGAAGATTGCCAATATTGGTCTAGTTGAGGAAGATTGCTTAATTCATGTAACTTCGCAAGCTAGTTGATCTATCTAATAGCTCCAGGTATTTCTAATCTCCATATAGATCACAGCTTTCTTCCATGCTTAGATATTTTACATAGAACTTGTCGTGATTGTTCTTGAACTGTTTGAAATTTATTATGAAATGTTTTCTAACATCTTTCGCATCTACGGTTCCTTCTCATAATACATTGCATGTAATACATTGAAAGAACTAGTTGTGAAATCAACTAGGAAAATAAAACCACATTGGCATTAGCCAGGATGTGAACCTATGCACGGTAGAAAAGAAATGATCTCACTATCCTTTTCATATGATAGGCCCTTCGGTATATTCGATTTAATCTATGTAATGTCACTTGTCAGCTTTCCGCACATGGAAAATGAATACAACTGGCAACGAAGTAAATGGGTCATCATATTTTTAAAATAATTGTAAAACATTTGTACCTTGACATCAACTTTGTTGTGTTGAAAAGCCATTTCAGACATAAGATCGTAGACAACAGGATTCTGTTCAATGCCTTCCATCGACATTCCTACACCAACCTTCAAATGAAAACACCGTTGACAAAGATAAAAACGAATTTAAACATTGCAAAATGAATGGTACACTTCACAGACAAATGAGAAAAAGAGAAGGTGAGAAGGAGATTGGAATTAGTAATATTTTCGTAGATATGTTTAATATAAAGCTTTTACATTTTAATGAGCGATGATAAATATGTTATGGGTAGAATTTTTATCGTAAGTGGCAAAGTGACTTTGCTGCGATCCACTGTCATTTAGCTCTTTGTCACTTCAATACATAAACAAAAAAATAATAAGAGGATCGATCAATATTAAATGCCATAATAATCTTTCAAGACGTCTTTTCAATAACGAAAAGAAAAAAAGAGAATCAGTTCATCGCTTCAAAATTACATTAATACTCATATATACCCTGAGAGCTGTACTTATGGACGAGAGAAAGAAAGCACCAAATATTTACTTTGATAAAACTATTGGAGTTAAATATCAAAATTAGTATACCCATATATACCCAGAGCTGGATATTTATATTGGAGATGATGAGTGCACTGAGGGCTTTCAACCTAGTTGGGATGTTTGGGTTTGCCTACTGATCTCTAAATTCTATATTTTCTACTCTTTGTATAATTTTCTTGCACTTTGAGTAGTAGTCTCGTTTTTATTAATAAAGAGACTTGTTTCCTTTTCAAATAAAAAATTAGTATAACCCATAACAATTCAATATGCTGCCAAAACATTATGACAACATCTAGACACCAAATAATAGTAGATGAAAAAATTACCATTGTCGAGTATGGACTACTACGAGCTTCAATTGGTCCATATGCTATTGAATCTAAAATGCCATACATCTCAACGTTTCCAGCAAAATTATGTAGCATGCACCTGTGAATAGCAATTCATATTATTGAAGCTAAAATTTACGGGCATTACACATTCATTGAAATATAGCATATGGCTAATGAACCAATAAACCAACCTAGTTTTAGCTTAAGACAACAGAATTAACGAGATAAGCAGTTTTGTTAAAAAAAAAAAAAGGTTTTTTAAAACGGCTAAAGTCAGATAACTACTGTTTTAACCTGCAAACTAAATGAAATGGACTATCAAAATTGAATTGCCGAAACAACTTTCTTATAAAGTAAAAACACGAAGATAACATTGGACTGAAATTACATTGAAAAGGATATAACTTTTAGCAAAAAAAAATTAGATAATGTAATGCTTAATCAAGGAAACTTTAATAAATCAACCATAGTTTTGATAATCTCTCTTCAAATTATTATTAATTTATAAAAATGGGCTTGTAAAAAGATATATAATATGCCATTCTCGACAACACTGCTTTTAAATGGTTAGTTCTTAGATTGTCAATATAATCAACCTATGTATTGCAACTAAAAAAAGGTTAATAGACGGATAAAAATAACTATAGACACTCGTGAATATCAAAAAGTATAACAAATAAAAAGAACTTTAAACTAATGTACTTTGAATTTCTATTCTTGGCCGATAATTATAACATACTCATCAACATCGCTGATATGCTATGAAAAAGGCCTTCGGTAAGCCTAAATCTTGACCATTTATTGGATATGAACATTAAGATCAAGCAAAAGAATGGAAATAGAGACTTTCCAGATGTAAGGAGTGCCATAAAATTGCTCAGAGGATATCCAGATCGGCTTCACTTCAGCATACAGATCAAGGACTACCAGCCGTCCCAGAGGGACAGAATGTAAAAGGGCCTGAAAAATGCTCACCAATTTCAACCAGAAGTGAAAGTAATGCACAATGACAACCCTAAAGATTGAATAGATATAAGAAGGTACACCATACAACGAGCCCAAGTAAATGAATTAGCATTTCAAATAACACAACGGATCTGAGTCAAAGATTCCCTGATAAGACCCTTCATACATCAATGATCTAATGATGATTAAAAGTAGGAAGATATATTCGTGTATGATTGCATGAGCAATTGGTGACATAAAGCATGATTATAACCTTCATTTGTTGAGGCCTCCAGAATGGATCATATGAAAACATCCACCCCTGTACATGAACAAATTTCATTAACAAGATCGAGAAAAAAAGTTGACATTTAACCAAAACAGAACAAGAAGAGATGCAGTGCACATTCACTAGAGTAATCCATATCATGTTCCACTTGCTTTGTGACATGACTTAGAAAACTTAGTGAATTGGGTCCCTTCAGGGACATCCATTAAAATTGGCCTAACAGCCCTTTCATGGAAAAACGTACCAACAATTACCTGCATTAGCCAGACAGCATTAGAATCTCCTGCCTGCATTCCTCCAAAAATAGCTGAACCTAATGAAGAGATGTATTCCACCTCATCAACAGGTGGAGTGTTCTCGTCAAAGGTATCACTGGAGGGTGAAAAGATATTCATGATGTGAAAAATTGATGGCAGATATTTCTCATGTTTGAAGAAAATACAATTTAAAGACTGTCGAAACCAATATTGCACCAACTTTAAATGCTTGTTTCTCGCTAGCTTTTCTGCCATTATAATGTAACAAAGTTGACCATACACATCTTACAGTGAAAATTAAAAGAAAAATGAACCGCACACAATACAAAGTCTGTTGAGGAAACGAGCACCATACCAATTGTATACATGGGAAGTTCTTCCATATTCTGGCCACAAAATGCAATTTCAGACTATCAGAATCATCAAGCATCATTTAAGAAAATGGCATGAAATATGTTCTCATACATTTCATTAGCATAGGTCCAAAAATACCTTTCTGTTGTTGCTCAATAAATGCTTTACCAATCTCGACAAATAAAGGGTCCATGGCATCAAGAAGGTAAGTGCAGCACCATCTAGGGTCACTATGAACAGTAAACCTGCAGGACAATGGTAGCATAGAGACAATTGACATTGTCATTAGTTAAACAAATACTTCGCAAAAATTTCTTGTTGCTCAAGCATCATTCTAGGGTCTCGTGACTTAAAGGATTACCACCAATGCTGTTGCTTCAAATAAAAAGTTAGAGGTTTTCTGGTTAGACTACTCCATGAAGAGATCATTTCATATTTTGGTAGTAAATTTCTAATGAATGGAATTTATGGTATTGTTTCAGACAGAGTTGGATCATAAAAAAATGAAGCACAAATTGAAATCTATAGTATCGTTCTAATAAGGTATGTTCATGTTAGCTCCAACTTATTTCAATAACTTCTCTCAAAATAACTTATCTTACTAATTGCTCTCTATTGTTTTTCTTACTAGTCAAACTAATTTCATTAACTTCTATCCCAATACTTTATTGCATTAATCCCTCTCAAGGTCTTCTGTCTATATATAATTTTCTAGTTGCTCCATCTAAAAATAAACTTTCTAACTTCTCTCTGCAGACATACTTCTTTTAACAAAATTCCTCCATTCACATGCCTTTCTCCTATTTAGACATTCACTCTACTACTCTCCCTGTGTATATAGTTTTCCCCTAGATTCTCTTCGCTTGCCTGCTTCCTTCCACTAATTTTTCGGTCACTTTTTTTTCCATTTTAAATATTTTTCTTTAGGTAATGTTTTTATCCTAAAAATCCTTCAATTTCTAAGATTAGTCATTCAAATTACACTTTGTTTTAAAATAGTAAACACTTTTACATAAATTTTAAAAAACTTCTAAAATATTAAGACCAGCAACAAAAAAATTATCATCAAACACTTTATTTTCAAAAGTACATCACATCCTTCTTATCATGGACTATTTTTGTTCTTTATTTAGTATCGTGAATTGGACTAATACTGGTTCCAGAAAGTTTCAAAATATATTCTAAGAAAATGCCAAAACAACACAAGAAAAACATTATTAACCATACCAAAAATGAAATTTATATAAGATAAGGCCATAAGGGAGTGTTGAGTTACCAATTTCCCAAGCGTGTTATTTTTGCTGATGGATATATCTGTTTGAAAGCAGCAGGAATATTACCCGAAAAGGCCGGCAAAACTGGGAAGGAGAAAAAAGAAAACCATGGTCCATAGATTGTTCCCAGCGCAAAAGCTTTCTAGAATTTTGTCTAGTAAATAGGCTGTACGAACTATAGCAACATTACTGAAGCTTTAAAACAGCAATTCAAAAAGAAAGCCAGCATGAAAGTGAAAATATTTAGATGAAACAGAATCTTCAGAATCTTAAGTTTCCTACTGGGTCAAGACCAAAGAATTATGAATATTACAACATGGGGTACGACATAAATTTACTGACAGTGCTGAAAAAAAACCTGGAGTCATTCCTAGCTCAAACATTCTGCCAATAACTTTTTTTTGCAGAATAAGTTGTTGATCAAACCAACTCTGCGGCAGTGGCCCACCCCATCTGTGATAAGAGTGTTGATATTCAAAAGGCAATGATAAGAAATTATCGGTGAGCTTTTTATTACTAGAACTGAAATGTAAGAGTCAAAAAACATGCCACATTTAAGCCATTCTCTACATATATCTGATTAGAGCAGGAAGATTATGTAGCTGATTGTGATGATGATTGTATATTTATCCTTCAATCTCTCATTTTAGTTCCAGTGGAATAGAATATCCATCTAACAATGATCTAATTTCAACGCAGTTACAAAGCAAATACTCACTTGTGCAAATTTCCCATACGTGACCATGCAAGAAATGCTGGACCTCCAAAGAAATCGTCCAAATCTGAGTTGGTTATATTAAATTTCTGCAAACATAGTGTGGAGTGAGATCAGTCCTTTGAATCAAGTAAATTGTAATAGGATCTAGCCTAAAGAAATTATTAGAGATAGCTTTTTCGCTTTAGCCACTTTATTGCATAAATTAAAATGTCGGAAACGAGTATACCTACAACTCAAGGGAGAACTGTTTTTCTCTTTGTTTTTTCTTTTATTTCTTGAAGAAAAGAACATGAAAGCTACGATAGCAATGACAAAGAAACTACTAAACAATTGAAGCTTCTAATGTAAGCAAAAGTTGAGAAAATGCCAGAAACAATTTCCAATAGCAGGAAGCAGCAGAGATAATATTATACTTGTATTACTATAGAGCAATCGATGTAGATTATTGCATCCATGGTCCCATGATGCACAATTAGTAAAATTGTTCAAATCGTCAAAAGTATGAAGACAAGTCAGAGATTATAGCATATGTAGGGTAAGATGAGAGCAAGCACTTGCTGAAAATATCATTATGTTGAAGACAGTATGAATAACATAACACTTATAAATAGAGGAAAACATACCTGAAATACTTTTCGCCAAATAGCCTCCTGCCCAGTAAATGCTAGAGGCATGTTGATACCCTGAAGAGCCATCCAGTCTATTTCCTTTTCCCACCTTTTCCAGTCCCACCAGGCAAAAGAGTCTACCAGAAGCAAAGAAAGTGAAAATAGAAAACATGTATCGAAACGGTAAACAAATAACTGTTATTGGAGGAACACAAAATATTGTAATTCGATTTCTGTTATGTAAATTGTGCATTGCAACGAGATGGATGTAATGAAAAATCCAAAAAGTAAACCTTACAGCTTGATGTAACTGCATTTTGATAGTAGTTCAAAGGAATAGGCCTCTGAATCACAATTTCGTCTGTTTTAAGACGAGGTAACAGGCCTGGCTTAGGTACAGAAAATAGTTGTGAACCACCTGTTTTATCCCAAGATATGTGTGCACCACACCAATGCTTAAGATACCAGTGCAAGCCAGCTAAAATCTCCACTCCAGTGACCCCAGCGATTCTGAAAAAAGATTGGAAATCGTGTTCATTTTGAAAAGTATACAAAGAACACTGTGCAATACGAATTCATATTTTTCGTGATGTGAACTCCCGATCCTTCACTTATTAAATAACAAAAAGCAACATAGTAGCTTAATCCAATTTTGAAGGCCAATTAGATCAAGGCGAACTGAACGAAAAAGATTAGCACAGAGTTTCTACGTACAAAATCTCAGGATCCCCGGATTTCCTGAACGCGCGATGGTTCCTGATCACAAAGCAAGATTCTCCACCACATTTGTCCTGAGAAAAATCAACGTATAGAAAGACCACGAGAAATACGAACATGAAAAACATAGGCTAGAAGCAGACTAAACTTCAAGTACACAAGAATTCTTTCATTTTCCCTAAATTTCCAAGTGCCTTACAAAACAAATTAAAATCTCTCTAACAAACTACTCTGTAGTCTATACTTCTTTCATCAGTCAAACAGTTAACACAGAAACTTGTAAAGAAAATCAACCAAGTACCTTCGAGACAATCTGAAAGTCAAAGCTAGAGAGGTGAGAAGGAAGAAGCCGATGAAGAACTCCACGAGCCGCAGCAACTTGGACATACGCAGGCGCTCTCTCGCGATCCTGAATCTCAAGAAGCCGCGAAATGTATTCGACTCCGATCGTCGACGACCGAGAAGTAGAGAAGGCGGCGAAAATTGAAACGAATATAAGGAAAGTGGAAGAAAAAGAGGACGCCATAAGAAGAGGAAAAGAGAAAGAGTGAACGGAAGTGGAAGTGGAAGTAGAAAGTAGAAATGATAATTTGTAGAGGAAATCAGCATGATGGTGGATGACGTCGAGGAATCCAGAAATGGCGATTGGTTTTGAAAAGTTCCAGTGGCTACCGGACAATGGCAGTGGCCGGCGGTGTCTCGACGAGAGTGGAAGAGCGCGCGAAAGCGAAACTGCAACTGATCAGTGTAATATATAAATAGGGATGTGGGGCCTCTTTATCGACATCGGACCTCTCCTTGACTAATTTACGGCCGTTGATCTTCATCATCGAAAAAAATGTTTAATCTCAAATTAGAATTACTTATTTTAATTTGTTTTTAGAATTTCAAACCTTAATCATTTTTAGGGTTTGGTTAAATAATCAATTATTAACTAATTAAAAAAATTAGGACAACGAGTAAGCGGTTTAATAACTTTTTTTTTTTCAAATTAAGTTTAAATTATTTTCACCTTCAAATTTCTTCGTGGTTGGTTCAAACAAAAAAAAAAATTGGTTATCTACTTTTTACCAATTGTTTAAAAACAAGCAAAACATAACAAATTTTGAAATTATTTTTTAAAATTTGAAATTTGACTAAGAATGAGACGTAACTTAACAAATATGCAAATTATTATAAGAAATTTGAATGAAATAAACTTAATTTTCAAAAACAAAACAAAACTTTTGAAATTGACTTTTACAAAATTTAGGACTCCTCTAACTAACTTTGTTAGTATTCTAATTTATTCTACCTTTTCATATTTTTTTAAATTTTTTTTTAAAGATTCGACATTCTTAAAGTAAAACTTAATTTTTAAGTTGGATCTCTTACAGTGATTTTAGCACTTGGTGGTCCTAGCATTTCCCTACATCTCTGCTACGTTGTCCTTACTTGACTTGAATGCCTTTAAGTGTGAAAAATTATAAGAAGAAAACACACTTTGGAATTTTTACGATCAAATCCCTGTAAATAAATGTTAGCGTAGACAGTGATATCCAATTCTTTCAAATGTTGTTAACTATACGTTCATGTTTTTAAGATCTCTCTCATTCAAATTTAATATCCACTCAATCGTATCTCTCAACTAAACTCGAGACATTAGAAGAATTATTAGACAAATTTTGTTAAAGCTTTGTAATAACACTATGCTATAGATAATCCATTATAAGTTGAATTCTCCCATGAGAAAAAGAAACATACGATAAAAACCAATTTCGAACTCACACGAAATGGAAAGTGGAAAGAGATAAGACAAGGAAGAAAACATCTTTTAGATTCATGGAGTAGACACTAGACAACATGTCCATTACTTCCATCTAAAAAGAGCAATTTAAAGTGGCTTATTAATTATTATTAATTATGTCCATTTTTATAATCTTATTTATCGACCACTCATGCATTGAAAACTAATTAAAAAGAAAAAGAAAAAAAAACCTTAATTTTGAAACATAACTAACCATTACAATATCAATTGGGCAAAGTAGGAAAAGCATACCATCTTTTAAGAAATCAAGTTAAAATTCCATTCTAATGGCATATCTAAAAAATATTTCAAACAACGACAAAACATTGTACGATTATGTAAATATTACTAATAAGGACGAGAATCGAATCATCGTAAAGTCTAAACTATCTCAACGAAAATTGTCAAGTTGAACGTAGTTAATTTTGAAACATACACTCTCCATCAAAAGATTGTTTGTTCGAATCTTCGATCCTAAATATCTAGAAGAATTTAAAATAAATAGAATACATATTCTTCCAATTTCACTTGAAGGGTTTTTAGAGGGAAAAAACCATTAATTACATAGTTTACAAACAAGGAACAAACCCAATAATCGAAACCCAAAAATAACACATCTAACAAAAGATGGAATTGTTGTCAAAACGGCACCGTATTGGCCGAGCTGGGAAATCTTCCACCACCGATTGGGTACCGAGTCGAACTGAGTCCACCTCTCTCAAAACTCGACTCGCCGTCACGATCGTCATCGTCATCGTCGTCTTCATCGAATCTCCCTCTCGTTCTCATTCTCTCCAATATCTTCTTCGCCTTCTCTCTCGCCCTCTCGCTTCCTCTCTCAACAATCTCCCTTAAAACCTCCATGGCTCCAGCTTCCTTCGCCAATCCTTTGAATCTCATGCTTCCATAGCTCAGTGCGTACAATGCCGCAACGCAGTTCTCGCGAGTTGATTCGGAGTTCAGCTCTTTTTCCCTCAGCATTCCGACCAAAAGCTCGATGGCGTTGGCGTCCAGCATTGCGGACCTTCCCTCCTGGCATACGGCGATGTTACAGAGGATTAATAGCAGTCGACTCGTTGAGTTTCTTGATTTCACCATGGAAAGTATAGTCGTTACGGCGCCGAGTTTCACAAGCTTCACTCGGTTGCCCTGAATCATTGTTAGGTTGTAGAGACACAGAGCGGAATCGTCTCGAGTTCGCTCGCTTTCCGATCGGAGTGCGTACAGGAGTGGCGGTAGCGCGCCGAGAACTCCGATCGCCATCCGATTTTCATCCTCTAAAGCTAGGCTGAAGAGCGCTCCGGCGGCGTGTTCTTGAGCCTCGGCATGTCCTCCTTTAAGCACGTCGATTAAGTGTGGAACCAATCCTGACCGCGCGATCTTTAATTTGTTCGGCTTTTCGAGGGAGAGATTTACCAGAGAGGCGACGGCGTTGATCTGTACTTTGGCGTATCTCGACGTTATCAATCGATGGAGAGAGAAAAGAATCCGAGGCGTACAAAGAGAAACCCTAATATTCTCATCGGCTTTCGTGATTTTTCTCAGCGAAACAACGCCTTCTTCCTGTTGAAACACATCGGGACTCTCGAGCTTCGTTAACAAATTCTTCTCATCCTCGGAAATCGATGAATTCGGGCCTAGGGTTTGGATGAGCGCTTCGTTTTCCACAGTTTCAGACGAAGAAGACGAAAATGAGTAATAACACGCAGGTCGAGTCGTGAACGGTCCCGGACTTCCCCCAACGACGACCGATTCCTCCGACGAGCTTGTGTAAAACCGTTCAGGACGGTGGCCATACTCCGTCGCAGCGTGCGAGAAATCTACCGGCGGCAAATCCGACACCCCCTCTAACAAATCCCTATCCGAGGAATCCTCAATCCCGCCTTGAGGCTTCTCCTTCTCCATCAATGCAGTAACAAGGCTTTCAACGGAGGTGTAATCAGGCGGTTGAAGACACCGAGCACCGGACTTCTCACACCAATGAAGAATCGTCTTCTTCATAGCTAAATTAGGAATCACAGTAGTGAAATCAGGCTTAGAACCATCATCTAACACAGGGGAGAACCCTAAATTTCTACAAACCTGAGCAGAAACACGCTCAAACGTCTGTCCAGAAGAAACGACAACAGGGTCCGCCATTAACGAACCAGAAACAGGACAAAGGAACTCTTTAGGAGGATCGTTGGATTGAAGCCTAGAATTACGACGATGGGGGAAGAGGAATTTCCACCGGGATTTGCCATTGCCACCCATACATACAGTAATGGAAGAACAGGAAGAAATCAAACTTGAGGAGGAATTCAATTGTACAGAGAACTGAGTGACGAAAAAGAAAGAGAGAGAAGAAGACAAGGAGAAGCGAGAGCTGAGCTGAGCTGAGGTGTTCTTTAGGGCATTGTAGTGCTGTGGGTTGCGGTTGGGTTTGGTTTTTGTGGGTCTGATTTTTGGGTTGACTGGTCAACGGTGAGGGAAATGGCTTTTTATTATTTTCCTTTTTTATTTTTATTTCAATTTTATTTTTCATGGTCTAAGAAACAGTCCACCCTCGGTGTCATATGTCAAAAAAATCCTACTTTGATTTTTTTTTTCTTATTATAGGTCATTTTCTTGTAATTAAATTACTATAGAGAATAATAATAAAATGTTAAAATATTTTGTTAACATTATAATTTGGAGTTTGTTAGATTTCAATAAGTTTTATAAAATGTTTGCAAAATATCATAATATATATATGTGTGATAAACCAAAATAAAACTATTATTTTGTTTATCATGATACAAATAGACACATACAACACTCTATCACAATCCATCAATGTTTATCAGTATCTATTATTAATAGAATCTAAAAATTTGTTATATTTTATAAATATTATAGTTTATTTTGTTACATAGAGAAGTAGATGAGTGCAATAACAAAAATTGAATCGTACAAGTTGTATATAGTTTACTCGGTTTCCATGAAAAATTTGAAATAAATAATAATAAACTATAAACTTGTCAAGTCAATTAGTCAAACTTGTGACCTTTTTTTTAACATTAATTTCAATTATTAAACCACCCAATATCTTATTAACTTCTCCTAAAAGATAGAGTTTCAAATCTTAGTCCTCCATTTTTCATTAAGAACAATAACAATTATACATATTACATAGAAATACGATAAATATGTGACTGACATTTATTTTAGTTATTTCGTCAACTTGTAAAACACGTCTTTTTGTTCGAAACAATTAAAGTCGACTTACGAATTTAGTCAACAATGACACTAGCACAATCACATAAAAACACACATGTAGAAGATATCTCCAAAATATATTTATTGGTAGTAGGGTAGGATTTTTACTCGTTTTGATTTGTCGATATTCATTTGAAGCTCTAGTTTACATGTGTCAAGCTTCTAAACATCACTCGAAACATCCAAACGTATTGTATATTTATATTTTAAGTTCAATTCCATTGTAGTCTTAATATTTTTTAATATAATTTGTTAATAAATTAACTTTTTTAAAAAATTAGCTAAATAATCGTAATAATTTTCATTAGCTAACTAAAGATTTTTTAAACAAAATTAATAATAAAAGCAACTTTAGTGTCCAATTTTAAGATTAGTCAAATTAAAAACAAAAAACAAAATATTACAAAACTTAAAAAAAATATAGGACTATAATAAAATTGAATTAGAGGATTATATATTTAGATAAATATATATTTGGGAGGGAGAAAATGAAAAATAAGTTGGGACCCACCAAGATGTTAGACTGTAGCTCACAATTTATTCCTGTCCTCAAGAAATGGCACAAGCAATTCTATACTTTTTGGATTGGAAATTATAATGTTCCTCCTACACAATTCCATAAATCTCCCTCTCTCTCTCTATATATATTTTACTTTATTTTTTTTTTTAAATAGTTTTTCTACTTTTTTTTTCATTAATATTGAATTTTCAATCTATTTCTATGGTGTTTTACTTATAAAACTAATAATCTAGATTCTTTTTGTCAAACTATATAAAATAAGTTAAAGTTGGGAATATATTTTAATTATGTTCTTATATTTTGGAATTTTTTTTATTCGTATTTTTGAAATTTTAAATTTGTTTAGAAACATATATTAAAACTTATAAATCGTTTTTAAACAAAAAAAAAATTATTATAACAAAGTATAAAAATTGATGCGACAACTAATATGTAAAAAGTAGAAGGTGCATCTTATATCATTAACGAGAAATTTGATGGTTGTTTTTGCTAGATAAAGATGTTGACAGCGACTGTCGTTTTTTTTATATCGTTTACATAATCAATTTGTATACATCACTCGTGTCATCAATTTATACAAACGATGTCACACTTAATTTCTTTTTTCTTACTTTAAACGAAAATTATTGACGTTTTTTCTTCTTCTAATAATTGGATGAAAATGATTTTTTTTCAATGTTTACTATAATTGACATTTATGTCACATGGGTTGTCATGTAGGTATTTTTCTGTTTTTTATATATATATGCATGCATTAAAAAAGGCAAAAATGCGACAACTAGCAAAGTGGGTGCAATCATTTTTACCACACAAGGGTGAATGATTTATCGACGGCATACCACAAAAAGAATCTTTTTTTTTTATTTATTATTATTGAGATATATTAAATTTCAATTACACTTATATCTAATTATGATAGAAATATATTTTTTTTAATAAAAAAAGTTATTTGTTATTAAAAAATGACAGAAAATTGAGCAATATAACCTAGTTTATTGAATAAAATACTTATTTTTTAAACAAATCAATTTAAAGATTAAAGTTTCGTTTGATATTTTATTTTTTATTTTTGGTAGAAGAGAAAAAAAGTATATATAAAAAATATAATAGAATATCCAATTTTGTTTTAATTTATTTAACCAGATGGAGAAGAAGTTGGATACTTTTGAGTGGTTGACCTAAAGAGTTCCTAAACTTTATTCCATGGGCTCACAACTTTACAACAATTCAATAACCATTTTCATATTACTGGTACTGGTGTATTATTGATAAACGCTTGATATACTATTCATATAATTATTTAAATGTTTTAAATTTAAAGTCATTTAAGTAAATAAAGGCGTGTCGATAATTTAATAGATAAATAGGTCTTCGTTTTGTTGTTAAATAGTACGATATTATCCGCTTTGATTATAAATCCTCACAATTTCTCTTTTGAAACCACAAAAACAACAATAAAGGTCCGTTTGATAATGTTTATAGTTTTTCATTTCTTGTTTATTGTTTTCTGTTTCTTATTTTGTACGAACTAGAAACAATATTAGATTTGATAACTATTTATGTTTCATGTTTATTGAATAAGAAAAAAAAAACAGAAGAAATAACTTATTTGATAACTATTTATTGTTTATCGTTTCTTGTTTTTTTCTCTTACCTTTTTTTTTTGTTAGTTATTCACATCCGACCATCGTTGTGCCACTCATCTCCCCAACTAAGAAACGAATTGTAAAAGAAAAAAAATTAAAGAAACTTAAAAAGAGAATGAAATAAGTGATTTTTTCAAACATATAATAAAAAAAAACAAACTATTTACATTTTATAGAAAAAAATCAGACAAAAATCAACTACATTTTATATGAAACAAAAATATATGGTAAATTTTTCTATTTTTGATAATAAAATAATAATAAAACAACAAAAATAGTTATTTATAATGTGCCAAAATGATGTCATTTACAATTGTGTTCCATAAAAAAACTCTAACTCACCTTTTTCAAAATCAATTTTACAAAAAAGAAAAAGAAAAAAAGGAGGTTAGAAAAATCCCCCATAAAATAATAATAATAAAAAAATATAAATTATGAAATTAAATAATTATTTATGATGTGCCAAAATGATGCCATTACAATTTGGAAATTTTTTTGTATATTTTATTTCAAGTCTGAATAGAATTGAACGCATCACATTTCCTCCTCACTTCTCCTTTCCCACCACTTTTCACTTCACGAACACTCATCTTCTCCATGGCGTGACCAAAATCCTTGAAGAACAACGCTTGATTTCCAGCGTACATCTCCACAAATTTCCTCGTTCTTGGATCCTTCACCAGCGCATGTTCCGACGCCGATAATCCCATTCCTCTCAACAGATTCTGGAAGTACACGTTGTCGAATTTCCCCGGAGTTACGGCGTCGCTGTACGCCGACATTCCTGGATTCTTCTCATATCCTTCACAAGTCTTCTTCAAAGCCTCTGCGAACTTCGGATGAATCTCTGGATCTGTTGGTGTTGCTTTACTGAACTTGAAGATCCGGTCGCCGAACTCCTTGCAATTTGAGAATCCGATTGTTCTTCCGCCGTATAACGCTACCGTTTCTTGAATCGAGAATCCTTTCGCTGTGAATAGTTTGATCATCTCGTCAATTGTTTGATTCGCCTTCGGAATGTTTCCTTCCACTTCGGAAGATTTCGATACCAAACTATCTTTTCGCCCTAGTCGAACATTGTACGACGGTCCTCCTGTAATCGCGATGAGATCGCGGGTTGCTTGCGCTAATACGTCGGAGCAAGAGACGATCCCGGGGCAGGCAAGCTCTAAAGTCAACTTCGATCGAGTGACGACATCGAATGCGTCTCCTGGAAGAGAGAGGTTGATTTCGGCATCGCGTTCGGCGTGGTTGAAGGCATTAGAGGCAATGAGAACCGAGCCATCGCAGCCTCCGACTAAGCAATCGTTCAGGAACAGACGCATGGTGGCGGCGGCGGTGGTTGGGCTAGTAACAAGCTTCTTAGAGACGGTTTCACGGACGATTTTAGCAAAATCGGGGCAAGTTTTCTGGTAATAATCTAGAGAAAGCTTGGATTCAACTGAGAAGGGAATGGCGAAGAGGAGAAATACGAGAAGGAAAGCGGGAGGAGGAAAGGAAGCCATGGCGGAAGAGGAAGGAGGTGGGGGGAAACCTGCTTCCTCTGGATGCGGAACAATGGAGAAAGGGTTTGTGGAGTGTTTGATGAGAAGGAAGAAGAAGGAAGACAATGGCGGATTGGGGAAGATGGAGATGAGGGGATGAAAAAGGGGGGAAATGGAGGTGGAGTTGTGGATGGGAGAAGTTGTAGGAGGTTGGTAATGGCGGGAAATGGTGATAGCCTCGAACTTCCATTGATGACTGAATCAAAGCAACTACCATAAATTATCGTGCGTAAAAAGTGACAAGTGGTTGGATGGGACAGGTTTATGCAATGGTAAGTTGGGGTGTGCAGTGATCGATCAAAATCCGTTTTTCCACCCAATCATCATCCAACGACTATGGTTCTAGGTTAGATCCATTGTCTATGTCTCATGTCTGTCTGTAAAATTTTATTATATTTTAATTAATTTTGTTATATTTTGAAAATATTATTATTATTATTTATATATCAATTAAAACTTTTATGTTTTAAAATTTAATATTTTTAGGAGACTTCAATAGTGACCAAGATAAAAATAGTGTCCATCCAGTTTTAAGTTCACCAATATTTAGATGTACAAGATTTTAACTTTTAATCTTTGGCCGAGTGTATATATCTTAACCTATTGAGCTATGTTCATATTTAAAAATGTTTGTTCAACTCTTACATTTTAAAAATAAAAAAAAAAACGATCTTTGTTATAATAGCTTTCACTTTAAATGAATGTACATAGTACCGTAGTACAAGCCATGTGATTTGAATTCATGTTTACGTTATATTAAAAAGTTAAAAAACCACTTGTAAAGATAGATATATCGTTCTTAATTATTAAAAGAAAATGACTAGCAAGTACTGCTAAAATTAGCTTAACTTATCAATAATTTATATGGACTTTCCTTTTAGAGGTTAGAAGTTTTGTCTAGGCTGTTACACTAAAAATAATTGTAAATATTGAATTTACCATTTCTTAAAATAGAATAATCTTTATTATAGTTTATATTCTAATAGGATGAAACGAGAATTGTACTATCATGCCGTTGAAAAAAAAAAGTATAAGGGTTGTTTTCTTGTTTAAAGAAAGTATAATATAGTTAATTGATCAAAATGTCAAATGTTTGAATACACGGTAATGTCGCAATATATATAACTTAAGGAAACATCTTCCTATAAACTAGAGACGTTTTTAGTGGATTCAGAAGAAGATGTATGAAAATTCAAACATTTGTTCTTTGAATAAATGCATAGAATTATTTTAGTTGGACTCACACTACGAGTGATCACTCTATTTTAGCCCGTGACATTTATTTTTGTATAATTTAAAAAAAACATATATATATATATAAAATTTAAAATTCTCGTTTGGAAATTACCATTAAAGTTTCAATGCAATTAAAAATTAATGAATATATATATTTAAGAGATTATTTTAAATGATAAAATTTCTAAAAATATTTACAAATGTGATAAAATATCACAATCTATATATGATAGATCATGATACATTACTATCTATGTCTATCGTTATTATTATAAACGTATATAGATACAAATAGTAGTTTACGTTCATCTATAGAGATCGTAAATGAATGTTTTATTTTGATTTATTTTGTTATATTTGAAAATAACGTTGTATATTTTATAAGTGAAAAAAAACGAAACTAAAAAATTAATTATGTTTTTATTTTTTTTTGTTAATTTCTCCGATCACCCAATCATATTAGGATATAATAAAACTAAAGTTTTCGTACTCAATCTCTTTAAGAAAATTAATAACCAAATTATTCAATGATTCAATTCACAAACAACAACAACAAAGTCTCCATGGGCGTCTTGATTTGAGCTAAGATTCGTTTCAGATCCCAAGCGCCATTGATTCGATTCGATTATTCTTCCCGGAATTCTTATCCAGTCCATAGTCTACTCCATACATGTTGCCTCGCAAGTCTTTCACATGGATTCTTCTGCTCTTCATCGTCTTCTTCACTCTCTTCGATCCTTCCAGCTCCACCAACTACTGGACCGCCAAGAGAATGCGTATGAGGGAGAAAGCCCGCCGGATGTAAGGCTCTTATCCTCATAATCTCCATTGCCGCGTTTAGTTTAATTCCGGTAGTTTCGATTTTCCTTTCGGTCAATTGGATTCGGTTCTGACTTCGTTATCGTTGGATCGGTAGTGTTGAGCAACTCTAGTGGTTGGTGTGATATAGGAGATAATTTGTTCAATTCTTTGAAGATTATAACTATGAAGTCTGATTTTGTCCTTTCTGGAGAATTTTCGCTATTTGGATTCTCTGAAGCTGATCATTGTTATCTGCGTTTAGTCATTTTTTTTCCTGGAACATGGTGGCTGTAGAGTACTGATGCTGTTGGGAGGGGGAAGGAAGCGAAATGAGCTTTTATGTCCTGTTTGAATTGTTGCTTGGATCAAGTTTTGGCTCTTCGAAATATCTAACGCAATAACCTATGGAAGGTTTAATTGACGTTAAAGCATTTTCTAATACAATTTTGTAAGCTGTAGGATTTACTTATCTCAGTTCTGGAATTAATTGTTATATTGCAAGTTCTTTTTATAGGAGATTTTTTTTTCCTTCTGAATTACGACCATAATTTGTTTTGTGAATTCAAACATAGATATTCACAATATGATATATGTTTTTTTTTTCTCTCTCGAGGATACTTTAAGTTCAAATTATTTGTGATGCATTCATCGTTTTGTTATCTGTAATATTTATTTACCCTCCCATTATCTATATTATAGTCTGAAATTGGTTTAATCAAGCCGAGCTTACACCACCATAAAAATTCTTAGATTCAGTTTTGTTTTCAAAAGAGCATGTTACATAAGCCCCTGAGTTTTAGCTACTTCTTACGTGGGAAACTAAGTCACAGTAATATGGTATCAAATAACTACTGCATCGATCTTATTCAGTCTAGGTCTTCAGGAGAACTATGACTAGATATGTTGAACTTCTTTCCGAGTAACGTTAAGTGCATTATTTTGACCCCTAGTTACTGTGTCTTAATCCTTCTTATCGGTGAGCTGCATAATCTTATTTTAGCATGCAACATTGTTCTTGCATAGTTTTGTCATATTAACTTAGATGATCCCCACATAACTAGCTCGCAAAGTGTCTAACAGTTGGCCTATTTTTGTATGCTTTTAGGTTCTACCATGCGTATGACAACTATATGACATATGCATTTCCAGTAAGTGGTCTTGGTTGCAGATTAATGTGCTCTGAATCTCTGATCATGTAGAAATCTATTGACTAGCCTATTTCTTTCAGAATGATGAGCTAAAACCTCTTACGAAGACCTTCACTAACTCCCTCAGTGAGCTTGGTAATCTTAAGGTAATCATTATGATGTTAATATAGCTGTAAAGTGGTTGATTGGTTGCAGGGGAATGCATTAACTGTGTTATTCTTTCAATTTCAGCTGGAACACTTGCCACAAAATTATAATGGATCTGCTCTCACACTAATTGAATCATTGTCTAGGTACAAATTGATATACTGCCTGAATCTATGGTTGTTTAGTTGTCAGTTTCATAATGTATGACCTTTTTCTTTTTCAGTCTTGTAATTTTAGGTAACAACACTGAATTTCAAAAGGCGGTGCTTTGGCTTTCTGAAAATTTACATTTTGATGTTGATGCACGGATAAATCTATTTGAGGTATCTGAGTCCTTGTATATCCCTAATTGCTAAAAAGATGAATGTGGTTGGCTGGTTGGCTTGCAAGTTGCATCTCTAGAGTTCAAATGCGTGTTGTCCTAAGAAAGAGCTAAACTGTTGTGTATGAAGTAGCAATACATGCCTAACTCTTGACCACAATTTTGTAGTGCAACATAAGAGTTCTTGGAGGACTTGTTTCTGCCCATGTTCTTGCAACTGATTCCGCAAATCGTTTGGGTAGACAAAGTTATAAGAATCAACTATTAGATTTGGCTGAAGACTTGGGGAACCGCTTTCTACCTGCATTTAATACCCCCACAGGGTTGCCATATGCTTGGATTAACCTCAAGGTATTACCTATCATCTGCTTATGTCAAAGTTTTATAGATTATAAATATTATGATATATCATACTCTTGCTATATGATCTTTATGGGATTTTGCATTCATGCCTGTTTTCTTTTATCAAGGTAATCTTGTGGTTGTTGAGGAATTGAGATGTCTGATGCTTAATTATTAAGTCATTTATGCTGTTTGCATATTGAACAATATTCTTGGTACGGGTTCCTAAATGTCACAACAAGAATAAGTGAATCTCCATTGGTGTACTGAAGACATTTTGCATTCAACAAGCCAGATCTTACTTGCTTTATTCCTAATCTTCTTCTTCTCTGAGGGTCTTTTTTTCTTGGATAGGGGTGGGGTGGGGGTGTCAAATATTCTAAAATTGAGCTCAAATCTGGGCTATGTGAGTGATATTCTTGATGCAGTTTATGCTCACTATATGCATGGTACATAGTTCCTTAGATAATTTCAGAAGTTTTCTTTTCAGTTTTAGAATATATGAGTATGGTTTTTTGGGTCATGTTTCCCTTTCCTTCCTCTAAAGAGGAGTATATGACTCCGCGTCAATCCAAAATTCTGTGGGCAGCATGGAGTAATGGAGGATGAGACTACTGAAACAAGTACTTCTGGGTGTGGTGAGGTCTTATCTTTTATAGTTAAGATAAGTATACATTGAAAATTTATGGTCTGAATTGGATTAACTTTTATCTGGATACAGGTTCTTTAATTCTTGAAATGGGAGCATTATCGCGATTGACCGGTGACCCCAGGTTTGAATATGCTGCTTTGCGTGCTCTTCGTAAGTTGTGGAGCATGCGCAGTTCATTGAATTTACTTGGAACTACATTGGATGTGGAAACAGGTGAATGGATTGAGTTCTCTTCTGGAATTGGAGCTGGTATGTCACCTCTGTTGCTGAAATACAGATTCTTACACGTTTCGGTAGATATTAGCATATCTTCATCATTTCCCTTTTTTTCTTCTTTGATAATTGTCACCCATTTCTTATAGGGTGCTTAAACTCTTGTTATATTTACTTAACGTCCATCAGGAAGAAAACCTGTTTTATGGAATTGAGCTTGCTGGGTTAGAATTATACTTTAATTAATATTGGAAGACCAAAAATTCGCAATTCTGATGCTAGATTCTTGTGGTTTTTAAAGGGGTTGATTCATTCTACGAGTATCTATTGAAAGCTCATGTCCTTTTTGGTAAAGAAGAATTCTGGAGAATGTTCCACACTGCTTACCTTGCTGTGCAGAAATATTTCAGACATGGTCCATGGTAGTGCATTTTCTTAAATTATACGACATTTTTAACCTTTTCTGTACTTTAATAAATAGTAATTTTCAATGCACACCAACTTTTTTTCTCCAAATAGTTTTTTCAACAATGACAATTAAAACAGTTCTTGAAAATATTCTTTAAGAACACAAATTTTAAAAAGCACCCATACATCCCCTATCCTCCGTTTAGTCCCTTTTGAAAGGGTAATATACAAAAACATATTATCTTAAGTTGGGGGCCTACTTGAAATATTTTGGTAATGTAGGTATCACGAGGCTGATATGAGGTCGGGTAGAGCAACCTATTGGCAGCTTACAAGCCTTCAAGCATTTTGGCCTGGTCTACAGGCTAGTTGCTATAGCCTTTTAAGTTTAGGAAATGTTAATTTACTCGAATATGACTCTGTTTTTGACTCACTGTTAGTAGGTTCTTGTTGGGGATATTCCCGCAGCTAATTCATCACATCGTGAGTTCTTTTATGTATGGGAGAAGTATGGAGTTCTACCGGAAAGGTATGCTGCTTGCAAATCTGTCTATTTAAACTATCCCATGATTTGACCAGAACACAGAATTTTTGCTGTTCTATCTTATTTTCTTTTGCTTATTATCTTGTTTCACTGTTGGAGCTCGTGTTTTTTCCATGAAAACGATTAATTCTGAACCTGGGGATTTAAAATTGTCCAGGTATTTACTTGACCGTCAAATGCTGCATCCTACAGAAAAGTATTATCCTCTCCGTCCAGAATTGGCAGAGTCAACTTTTTACTTATATCAAGCAACCAAAGGTTTTATTTTTCAAAAACTTCCCCGTTCTCTATATAATGATTATTTCATTTCATGTTGACAACAAGTTTGAAGCTCTGCTGTATTGTAGTATTCTTGGAATGCTATTTTCCTTGTCTTTTCCAACTACTAGTTATAAAGCTCAACTGAACCTGACACTTTAGGACATAAGATATTTCTTCGATTTATGGTGACCAAACTACTTGTATTCTTGTTACATAGAATTTCTCAGGGATCCACATTGCTTCTTGGCCAAATTGATAGTTTGATATTAAACTTGAATTTTGTATTCATTCCGTATGGCTGTCTAATTGGATCTTATATAATGGTTTATCTCATTGTCTGCTTCTGGCATTCTTTCATCCTATTCCTCAATAAACTATTGCTTTTGGTCTTGTAGATCCATGGTACTTTGAAGTGGGTGAATCAATCATGAAGTCTCTTATCTCACACACTAAAGTTGAAGGAGGATTTGCAAGTGTTAGAGATGTTACAACTATGCAGTTGGAAGATCATCAACATAGTTTTTTTCTCTCTGAAACGTATGATCCCTCTCTCTCGCTCTCTTTCCGAATTCTGTTCTCTAGAAAACCAGCTTATTCATCACACCAAAATAACGTCTCCCGCATGCATATAGGTGCAAATATTTATATCTTTTATTTGACGACTCATTTCTGGTTGATCAAAATTACATTTTCACCACCGAGGGTCACCCCCTGCCAGTTTTAAGTTCTTGGCACGAACGACTTCCAGAGGTGTATGGCCTGACTAACGGGACATCTATCAAGGTATTTCTCCCACTGCCTAGACTTTATATTTACTTACCCTTCCATGACAGCTAGCCACTGTTTAAAATATGTCCAATTGAGTGGAAATACTTAATGAAGAACAAATTTGAAAGAAATATTTAAAAATTTTAGGCTCCATTTGATGGCTATTTAATTTTTGAAAACTGTAGCTGCTTTCTCACGTTTTATTTTTCAAGTTTTTCATATTTCCTAGTTAACCATTTGTATTCTTAACCAACTTTTAAAAACAAAAATAAGTTTCTAACTACTTTTCTTAGTTTCTATTGGATTTTGAAAACTAACAAAACAAAAACAAAACAGGTAGAAGTATCGTTTATAAGCTTAGTTTTCAAAAACAAAAAACAAGGTTATCAAACGGAACCTAAATTATATTATATATATATTTGAATTTAATGCAAATTACGAGAACAATATTGCCTCCTCCTTTGTTCTTGGCCATATTCACGAGTTCACGGATCTCTAATTTACTAAAGAATTTTGGCTTTACTTGCTACTTGAGCTCACTTGTTCTTTTACACAAGTAGTACGGTGCAATCTCCTATATCTTCTTAGGCTGAAAAATTGTGAAATGAATTAGTGGGGATGAAGTGCATTTTATTTCTATAGGGTGAAAATTCATCAAGAAGGTTGAGTGCAATGTCTCTACAAGTTTGCCCTGCCACCTCACTTAACACAGCAGGAGATGGTGGCCAACAAATAGAGAGTGCTTGCCATATCCTTGATGCTCGAGCAGATCACAAGTGTTTCAGTGATGACGAATGCGGAGTCGATTCAGCTACTTGTAGAAGGCGATCGTGTAGCTCATCTGGTTATTGTGGTCAGTGGTTACACTTATAACATAGACGGTAACGATTTTCAATAAAGTTCCAAACTTGGTTTCTCTTCCACCGACTGACGAGGTCAAGCCAAAATGAGCTTTGTAAGAAATTGCTTAGTCCATACAATAATTCTTTTTCACCCACAAAAACACTACACTGTAGATGTTTTTCTCATAGTTGTTAGATGCAGGATAGTCTAATATTATTCTTTTTCTTTTTTTCTCTTAAAAGGTCCAATCTCAAATTTTTAGTTGAAAAGTTTGATCTTTGGAGGGAGATGATGGATCCTTGACTTGTATGGATGACTTTTAGGAGTCGTTTAGCTCTTAGGTATAGTTAGGTAAAATGGACTATTATAGCTTACTCACTATTTAGGCTTTCAATACTAACTATTGTATTACTATTTAAAATCTCTCTTTGTTACCATATTTACTATTTTCTACCCATCTTCTGAGAACTAAAGTTAGAAAAGTCCAAACTACCTCATACTTTTAAACATTATTTTTGGTCTCTTGATATTACGCCTTTCTTTCTTTACTCTTTCTTTACTATTGTTGTTGTAATTATTACTTAAATTGTAGCCCTTGCTTGCATGATTGAAGTGGAACACATGGTTTTATGAAGTGCTTTTGTTGTTGTGTTCAAGTTCAAGGGACATGGCATGGCGCCATCCAATTTGGCTTTTTGAAGCCGGGGGGTAATTGCGTCATTCCAAATCCAAAACCGTGACAGTGATTTCAAATTGAAAGTACAAAGGAAGATTCGTGGAAATGAGGCTATCTATCATAAGTACTCCTAGTTGATTTTTATTAAGTTGCTCTCACCCTTTTGACTAATGGCATTAGTAATATCCATTCAAATGCACAAAACTTATTATAATAATACATGAGATATAGCATTCTTATTATAAAAAAAAAGAGAATATAGTTACAAAAACCATTTAGAGAGTATGATGATAGTTGTAATTATACTCTCAAACTTATACAAGTTTTCAAATTGAACCATCAACTACTCATTGACGTTAAATTGCATCTACTATCGAAGGAGTAGTTTTGACTTTTTGCCGTTTACCTTAAAAAAAGAATGAAGTGCGAGATAAAACTTTTTGAATGATAATTGATACTTAGTTATTCTCGTATTTGACCACACAGGTTGTGGTTTTAATTGATTAGAAAATCTTTCAAAAAAAAAAAAAAATTGGGATGTTTGGTTATTTAGCAAATATTAGATGTTTTTTCTAAAAAATTATTATTATTTTTAGAAGTTGAAAGTGTTTAACCATGTATATTAAACAAAATTTAAAAACTATATATATTAAACATAATTTTAAAAGTCTACTTTTGAAAGGTGTATAATTTATATACACACACAACACTCTTAAAAAAGTCTACTTTTGAAAGGCTTAGGATGGAGTTGAATTCAGAAAAGTGGTACAATTTTTGTTTTATTATTATTATTATTGTTTTGAATATTTGTAGTGGATGAATCATGCCTCCATCCTCGAGGTTAAAGCTTATGTTAGTTGAGCCATGCTGATGCTGTTAGTTAGAGTGTCAAATACGTAACATATATAGTTAACTATAATTTTTTTTAAAGATATCCACGTGTCCAAACCCACATTCTAGATTTTCAACAATTTTATTTTTAAAAAATAAAAATAAAAATCTCATTAATTCTCTAACCCTAAACTACATTGTGTGCCACAAATATTGGAGTAGGCTAAAACAATATTGGTGGATAGATAAAGCACCATAGGTTTGATATTATTGAACAATGTGATAATTTTATTCATTTGACAATACTTTTATTCATGATTAAACACACATGTTAAACATGTGTTGATATGTTAATAATTAAAAAATAAGATAAAATATGAACATTTGTTTTGAATGATAGAATTCTTGAAAATATTTTTAAATATAGCAAAATATTACAACATAGATTACTATTTGAATTTATTCCCACACTGATATCAGTTTATCTATCATGAATATAAAGTTAAATTTTGCTATAATTATAAATATTTTAATAAGTTTTGATATATTTAAAAACAATTGTAAAGTCCAAATAACTCAGGATAAATTTGTAATTAACCTTTAAAATTTGGTGGGGAATGACCCCACTAGAGGACATAACGGTAATATGGTAAAATGTAAATTTGGTAAAGGAAAGCGATGGGGGAGAAGACGGAGGCATAAAGACGTGTGAAGGTTATTCAAAAGTAGGGCCCATTTTGGGTGACGTCAGCCTTTAGTTATTTTGCTCGACGCGGTTTGAAGGGCCATCTCGCCACCCTCACGCTCTCGCTTTCTCTGACTGACACACCAATCCACTCTCCTTTCCCTCTTTGCCTTACGCCTCAACGGAAATTTCTCCAACGATCTTATTCTACTTCACTTCTGGCTTATACTCTTCTTCTTCACGGCCGGTCTCGGCCACAGCTCCAGTTTCTTCTTTTTCAGACCGACCCAGAAAGCTTTGAGGCAAAAAATGACGACTATGATTGAGTTTCAGGGAAAGGAGAACTCCAATTTGGATGAAGGGTAGAAGGCATCAGATGGGTTTCTCTTTTTTAGCTTCTTTTCCTTTTTGGGTCAATCGAAATTGATTTGTGGGTTTGTATATATATATATATATATATATATATAGATATATTTCATTGTCTGTGTGTATCTTTTATTCCTTTCTTGCGGTTGCGCCGCATGTGGGTCTTTTTAGTTCATTGCAATCTTCGCCAATTCCATCGCATCGTCTTGTGTCTGTATGTCTTGTTGCCTCCTATGTTGTCGCAGAAAAGAAACCCAGATGATGGAGATGGTCCGGCGGATGGTGACAATCCCGATGATAAGCGTAGAAAGTTTTGTTTTATGAGGTACTACTACCACACAGTGCTTCTCTTTCTTTTACTTCTTTTTATGGGGTTTTTGTTTCATTGATTTTTTGTAGGATTGTTCTTGTATTAGTGGATATGGAAGGTTTCTAGTTGATTATGTTTAATTTCTTCTTGCAATTTGGATTTTGAGAGAGTTTTGTTAGCAGTGGAAATTTGTGTTTTGGATATGATTTCCATTTGCTGGAAGGTTAGAATTCGAAGTGGGAATGTGGTGTGATCTGGCTTCATTGGTGTAATTGAAGGTTAGGAGAATTGTTTGTATGTGTGCTACATGAGTTGGTGAAAGAGCTGGATGACTCTTGTTTAAGTCTTTTTTGGGTGGATTCTAGGGACTATGCTGAGGAGAGAAAATGATGCATTTTTATGGAGTATCATAATGAGTGCGAGTCTGAAGGGATAAGTATGTGCAATTGAGTTCGTTTGATATTTCCCTGAAGAACAAAGTTGGCTTGAAGAAGCTATTAGGCACGATCTATATATATATATAGATAGATAGATAGGAAATAGGGAGTAGGTTGGAGTCCCTCAGTTACGAGTTAGAGAAGAGCTGATTACATCGTTGGTCATGCTAATATAGACCAGAAGCAGTTGTCTATTTCTTTTCTTACTAGGTGAATTCCCTTCCATTTCCCCCAACTTTGGTTTTTGATGACCTTTCTTCGAATGAGCAACCATGAATTTTTCTGCCACGATTTCCTTATTAGAAGAGTTTGTCTCCTTACGAATTTTAGTTATCATTTATGTGGACCTCAAGCTAATCTTCCTTTTCTCGTTTTATTGAAAAGACTACAATTCCTAAGATTGCTAGATTTTTCTCTTGATAGATTGTTTTGGATCCTCAGATTATGCTTTGTTGTATAAGAAGGCTTCAGAAGATTTGAATTATATCTTATGGAGATGTCACTTTGCTGTAGTAATTGAGATACATTTCTAGAGACATTCGGTATTAGCTTGGCTCAAAGTAGATGTTAACTACAATGTTTTAAAAACCCTCTTGGGCGAGCCACTCGGCTAAAGGCTCAGGTCTGGCGCCTCACCTTGAAAAGGCGAGACTCACAAAATGAAGCACATGCCTCTTGTGAAGTCCTTAGGATCGAAGCCCTGCGCTTTGGGGCTTTTTCATTATTTTTAAGAAATAGTAATAATTAAGGTTTTTCCTTCTTTATTAACTAAAAAAATCAAATTTAGTAAGCCTAAATGCAAAATTTCTTGTGTTTATAGGTCATTTTCATATTTTCACATCAACTATGCTTTCTCTCCTTAACGTAGTAACTTTTATATATACTGTGCTTCACAATAAAAGCCTACACCTTTTTTGCACCTTGCACTTAAGCCCTAGAAGGCTATTGCGCTTTACTGCGCCTTGAGCTTTAGAAAACACTGGTTAACTAGATATGATGGAAAAGGTGGCTAGGACTCTTCTAGTGTTGTTAATAACAAGTATGTCCCTAATAGATTTTGGAACCTTGCGACCTTGCAGCAACCAGTATATCCTTGTTGTGGTTCTTTGACTGCTATGTTGTTTTCTTTTTCCTTTTCTTTTTCAATTTTTTTTTTAAATTTTTTATTTAAAGATTCTTTTTGTCTGTTCTAAATTCCAATCACTTCATATGATCTTTTATTTTTCAATAATGTACAGTGTGGTTCGTGATGCCATATCATTGCAATCAATGCAACAGCTATTGGAGCCAGTCATTCGTAAAGTGGTAAGCATGAGCCCTCCAGGAAATATGTTAATGATTTGTTTATCAATGAAAAATTGTTCCATTGCTGCAGAAAATTTATAATGGGACTGGAAGTCCGAGCCTTTACCAAATTATTGAGGACCTTTTCTTATTTTTCTGGATAAAAAGAAAGGTTCAATAAAAGCTCCAGGAATCTTCTAATGAAACATCAAAGCCTTAAGCATAACAGAAAAAGCTCGATTACTTTGGAAATGGATATGATAGGGATATGAAGACCATCTCTCTTTCTAGTTCTAGATTGCTGGCTGGTCACTTTTATCTCCAACCAAGAATAACATACTCCAAATAGACTTTTCAAATGCCACCAATTAAAGCTTTCCAGCAGAGGAGTAGGTTTCTTGTTAGTACCATTGAGGTCCAACCCACCTATAAGTCTTGTTGTGAAAATCTTGCCTCCTTTTGTCTATGTTTCTCTCTGTTCATACCATCTCTTATATGCAATAGTGGCAGTACGGAACGGGCATACAGAATTAGTTTAGTTTAGCCTTGTTGGAATATGAAAGTATTTGAAAGAATAAAGAATAGGACATCCAAAAAAAAAAAAAGAAAAAAAAGAAGAAAAGAAAATGGTCTACCGAACAAGTTTAGAAAAGGTTACTTTCATTGTCTGAATATTTTTTTTGGCAACAAAAGTAAATAGTTTCGTTTTTTGGCTTGACTTATGATTGGTAGGGTTCTTATATCTTTTAACCATTAAAATTTAAAACCCTACGAAAGTTGGAATGAGGCAATGCTGAGGAAGCTGTTGTTGGGATTGACTGCTAATGAAATCCCTGAATTTAAGTAGGTGTCTCAGGAACATAAAATGCCAAACTCATGAAGCAATTGGAGCTAGAGCCTCGTAGTCAATCAACAGTGAAAATTTAGATAACAAAAAAAAGTCAGGCTTCACATTTGCACACGATAAGTTACGACAGTGGTGATTTAAGATAAAGTCTTTTCATTTTCTTAAGAGATCACCACTATTCCTACTTTTCAAGTTGAAAGACCAAATTACATGAACTTGATGTACGGTTTCATCTTACTAAGAATCAAAGAAGATAAGCTTTATCATTGAGTGCCCAATTCTCTCATTTTTCTTGTCCTCCGAGTTTCTGTCGATTTTGTTGATAGGATCAAGGAGAAAGAAGTTTCTACTTGCTTATTTCCTCTAGGCCTGGGTTGTGGTCTCAGCTTTAGGATCTTGCACTTATTTCTCCTACAGTTCTTGAATATTGAATGCTTCTGTTATAACGTTTAAGGGTGGGGCAAAACTATTTGGATTGGCATGGTATAAATGGCTACTTCATGGGAAACTTGAAACGAAGACAAACATTTTATAGTTAATTAATGGGATAGGAAATTGCATCAACTCAACAGTTGTGATTTCTTACGGTATTTATACGTTTTGATTCTATAAAAAAAATAAAGAAAGAAAATTTATCAAAAAGTATATTTATGGACTATTCCTTGAGTTGCCATTTTTAACATTTGATGTAAGCTTTGCTAATTGTGTGCTGGACAGGTGAGGGAGGAGGTTGAATTGGCACTAGGAAAGTACATTACCAATGTGCAAAGGTAATACTTTTTAGACTTTCATGTTTATTTGCTGTCCCCACTTCTAAAATTAGAAGTAGAGAAGAAGTGAAATTAGATCATAAATTGTTAAACCCAAAAAAGTCTATGTATGGATGAGATAGATTACAGGTGTTGATGAAATACATGCATTTATGTTAAGGAATGATGAGAATGACGGGAAAGAAATCTATTCTTCCGGGCCAAGATGCTTTCAATTGAAGTTCATAACTGATATTTCTCTCCCGGTATTTACTGGAGCTCGTATTGAAGGAAGAGATGGTCCCAATTTGATGGTGGCTTTGGTTGACACCTTAACTGGGGAAGTTGTTGGCGCTGGGCCTCAATCCTCTGCCAAAGTGGAAATTGTAGTGCTTGAGGGTGATTTTGAGGGTGGAGGTGATAATTACACCATAGAGGAGTTTAAGAATAACATTGTAAAAGAGAGGGAAGGAAAGAAACCACTACTAACAGGAGAGACACTTGTGAGTCTCAAAGATGGGGTTGGTTTGGTAGGTGAGATTTCTTTCACTGACAATTCAAGCTGGACTAGAAGCCGTCGGTTCAGGCTCGGTGCAAGAATTATAGACGACAATGATGGAACGAGAATACTTGAAGCAAAGACTGCATCATTTGTTGTCAGAGATCATCGTGGAGAACGTGAGTAATTAGGTTTATTATTTGAATTTACACATTATTAAAGTGACAGATCAGTACGTCATTGCAAAATATTAAGCGTGGTAGTGATTGCATCAAATTATTCTGGGTATGGTTCCTTTCTTATGAGGAGAATGGAACAGTGCTGTCAAACTTCAATACAGTTTTCTTTAATAATCAAACTGCGTCATTTTTTCTCTAGATGTTCATCATGAAGTCTGCACAAAATCAAATTATGCATCATGATTTTCTTTGACCAACAGCTTCAAAAGTTCTGCTTGGCCGTTATTTATCTTTTGTTGCGTATTGTATTGAATTAGGTTGTCAACTGAACTTATAAATTGCAAACTGGAGCTTGATATATGATACTGGCTGTTTGGAAACTTCTATCATGTGAAACTTGTGATACGATTAACTTATATTATGTGTAATATCTCGTGGATGAGTGTTTTTGAAGAATTGAAAACAGTTTTAAATCTTGATAGATCACTTATTTAACACTGTCACTTTGACGCCATTAAGGGATATGCTTCATTTAAATACAAAACACTCCAGTTCACTCTCAATATATGATCTCCCATCCTTTGGTTTGTGGAGGCAAATATATATAAACATACACACACATACATACATACATATATATTGTACTTTTCTGGTCTGACATATTAGAAAAAGAATTGACGTCTGCCATTTGGTTCAGTGTACAAGAAGCACCACCCTCCATCTCTGCAGGATGAAGTATGGAGATTGCAGAAAATAAGCAAGGATGGAGCCTATCATAAGCGCCTGAGCCAAGAAAAAATCGAGACGGTGCAAGATTTCCTAACTCAGCTTTATGTACAACCTTCAAGGCTTCGCAATGTATAGACCTTTTTCTCGTTTATCATATATCTAAAAATTGTGCAAAATTTGATGTGGTAGTCAAGAGTTAAGCCAAATTATTCCTATATACAAACGACATGACTTCTTATTGACTTTTTTTTTTTGGGTTTTAAAACCAGATTCTTGGCCCTGGTATGTCTACCAAAATGTGGGAAGCTACAATTGAGCATGCACAGACATGCGTGCTCGATAAGAAGATTTACGTGTACAAACCTCGTGATTTGGAACAGAAAAGCGGAGTGGTCTTTAATGTTGTAGGACAAGTGATGGGGCTATTTTCAGATTACCAGTACGTTCCCATAGATAAGCTTTCTGAAAGTGAAAAGGCACTCATCTCCTGTCACCTCTAAGTATACATATATTATTCTTTTGAGTTCCTTTACGTTTTTTCAGCTGATTTAGTACTTTCATTCTGTACTCAGGCTGATGCTCACAACTTGGTTATCTCTGCATACAAACACTGGCAAGAAGTGGACTCTATTGATGATGAAACTTCTCTTGTAGGTGGCTCTTCTCATCCACTCAGTTTCGTTTACACCCCGAGCTCACCCTTGGAGGACCATTCTTATGGTAGCAAGTACTTGTCTTCTCCAAAATTTAGTGGCTTTGATTTCCCACCATCAAATGCCTATTCTTCGGACATAATGGGTTCTATTGGGAATCCTAGCGGCTTGGACGATCATGCTTTGCAGGGTTTCGGTTCTATGGTTGTAAGATATGATCAGATGCCGAGTTCCCCAAATTTTGCCAACTCTTCTCTGATCTGTGATTCTGAGCCACTACACTCATCTTTCTTTGACGTCGATCATACGCAAGTTCTAGAGTCCGATGTGCATTGTAGCTCGATTTTAGAATCACGAGTGTCAACGACTACTCTTCAAGGTGGCTCCTCATCATGTGTTGCTCAAATGAGATGGGCTAAGGTATATGGTGTGCTAAAATGGTTCTTTTTGTTGAGATTGGTAATCAGGAGAAACAAACTCGGGTTCAAGAGATACAAAGGTGTACAGAGTCGTGGAAAAGAAAAATTGGACTATGGTTGAAACTTGAAAATGGCGTCCGGCATAAAATGCATGCGCTTATAAAGGATGCAAGAAAGAGGTGTTCTTGTGTGATATGGAAGGTCATGTGCAGTTTTTTCCAAGTGTTTTGGTTATGCTATGTCTCGGAGCCAGAAGATTTTTCTCTCTGATTCAAGTGTTTGTACATTGGTGTAGAAGATTTTTCTCTCTGATTCAAGTGTTTGTACATTGGTGTAGGAATTTTCGACACTATCAGAAAGTAGCTGGTCTCAGTTGATGTTTGATCAGAATGCCCACAATACTTATGTTTTGGTTCTTTACACTACTGTTTATACATTTCTGTACAAAACAAACTCTCTTTCTGCCTCTTTTTAACATTGGGAATGGGAGGTTTTTATTAATAGTGCATATAATTTTCTTCTTAAGAAGTTGGTGCTTGAGAAACTTCTCTTTTCCTCCTGTTCAGTGCCTATGGATCATTTTGTTTTATTTTTGGGCAAGAGGTTATGTTATGAGCTCAGTTATTCTTCCCTAAGCCACCAATTAAAAATGGTTCATGAATTTCCTCCGCATTTTCTGGTTTGGAGGCAAATACAAACTCTTCAAAATGAATGCCAAGTTGGCTCCTGTTACCAAAGAAATGGAAAATAAAACTTATGCATTCAAGAACACCAAGATTAACACCTAACATAACTGAAACACAACTTTATTTTCACTAATTACAATCTTTTTGAGCAACAGCGTCCATGAAGGCCTCTGCCATGACTAGAAAAGTACATTTCTTCTACAAAATTCGCCCAATATCATACTAAAAAGCTTCAAACATATTCATCATCTGTAAGTTTCTGTGTAACTTAGAAACTGCACTTCTCGAGGAACCACATAATAGTAGAAGTTAAAAAGTAAAAAAGTATCGCAACCCCTCATAAATTCCCCAATGATGCATATATTTCGACAAAAACATTTCATAACAGAAAGAAAACAAGATGAAATTGTAGATTTCATTGGCATTCTGTTAGAATAAGCATAGACCGATATATTTCATTAGGAGAAGTAACAGATTATTGAGTACAAGCAGCTGGGAAGAAGTGCCTCTGAATCTTACCTAAGTACATTTTAAATATTGTATTATCGATCCCAAAGTCAAAGGTTTTATCTTCTACCCCAAGAAAGAAGAAGAAAAGAAGGTATTGCTATGAGCCTATTAGACAACCATTTATACAAGAATGTAAGAGGAGCTACTGGCCTTTAAATTAATGACGTTTAATTGCTCAAGTCCTTTTCCAATCCCTTTCTGATATTCAACTAGCCAAGCGAGAATCCTCATCCCGTGTAGA
Organism: Cucumis cinereus; assembly: GCA_037974625.1. Classification (NCBI taxonomy): domain Eukaryota; kingdom Viridiplantae; phylum Streptophyta; class Magnoliopsida; order Cucurbitales; family Cucurbitaceae; genus Cucumis; species Cucumis cinereus. Next base: position 16,988,780 of record JBBPDJ010000008.1, read on the forward strand.
AGGTTTACCTCTTGCATACATTGCTGTCATTACATACTTCATCCTGTGCAGAAAACAGAATGTCCAACACGTATGTGTATATTCATAGATAGGCATCTATATTTTGTAAAACACAAGTTGGAAAGTCATAAAAACATGTCGAAACTACTATTGTACTTTTGTGTCAACTTAGAAGCCATATGATAGCCCAAAAAAGAATTTTTAAATTCTTTCTTGTGAGAAACTCATTCTTGTAAGTTAAAGCTGGTGGAAATATCTCGTGTGGACCACAGGGGAAAGGCAAAAAGATAGTTCATACCAAGCACATAAATTTACCTGGTTTTTCTTTCGTGCTGCCAGAATATCTTCTAGAGGTGGCCGGCCTGAAACCAAATGGCAATGAAAAAAATTTAGAGATCACAATCATCAAGAACCTTAAGACTTGTGAGTTTTGTTAATGGTAGGTACAAATTGATTTTTGAAGGTTGTAGACAGCATTTTGAATCAGTCAGTAAATGAATATTCATGGGGATACTTTCAATGCCTAGAATCCATTAACCATGCAGAACATTCTAAACACAAGAAGACAGGTTTGGATCTGTGAGACATGTAGCTACGTAACACAAGACATACACATGGAGTTATATTTTTAACTTCTTTACATGGTCATCAAGGATCCCATATAGACATGGTAACTATATGATCTAAAAAACTCTTGCTCGTGTTTCACCTGTCAACTGAAGACGATACCTTGCCCAGAGACCATATGCGGCATCAGCTAATCTTCCAAACTGTGGACAATAAGCTGCTCATTAGCATCAATGTGGAACTATCAAGAGAATAGAGTCTGTGGGATCGCTTCTGACGAAACAAATGGATGAAAGATCAAATAAGCTTGAGAGAACTTACTGGTTCGTATTTTGTAACGGCATATACCCATCCAAGACCAACTTGTTCATAAAGTCTTCTAAAGGCCTGCAACAGAGGTAGGGTGGAAAATAGACAAAGTATCTATTGAGATTATTGAGTAAATATGTTTTCTAAAGATTGTTGAGCATCTAATATAGCAAAATCAGTAATAAATGATCAATAGCTGGGAAATAATGAGTTTAGGTTGATATAAGTCACAATACAAAAAAAAAGACCCCCAAAACAGGGGAAAAAAATAATATTTGGAATAATCACCTTGAAGTTTGAAACGATGAATGACCCAACAGTAAACCACATGATATAATTATAATTTTATAGCTGATCTAAATTAGAACAGCAAAAGGAACACAAAAGGGCACATACTTCAACATCTCTGACCACAGTACCATCTGCAAGTATCGCATGAATTCTTCCCATAACCTAAATGAAAATAGGAGGTGATAACTTCAAACTGTTGCTTGCAGGACAAGAATATAAAAACTCATATAATATGCATTCTCAGTTAACTAGAAAGTAGTTCTAGACTTCTAGTTAATTGTTGTTTGCTTTCCCTTTTAGTTCAATAGCGAGAACTTTTCTCATAGAGAGTTCCGTACAGCACACTTATGCACTAGGGAGGTCTTTGAATTTCACAAATGCAGAGTGAAGAAGAAAAGAGCATAGGGAGGTCTACAATTCATGGGGTTAATACCATTCAAAATCCAGTAACGTTAGTATCGAGCATGATCCATCATCTTGTCAATTGTTATCTCTCTCAAGCTCTTTCACAATTCAGAAAATTAAATACTTATTATGCAATTATTCGGAAAAGAGAAATAATCAAAATCTTACGGTTTTGTAGTCAAGACCCTGATTTTCTTGCGGCGTGTAATCATCTGAACTAATGTCAACAAACTTGATTGTACCATATTGCTTGTTCCTCTCTCTTAGCATATTAACCTATCAGTACCATGAATTCACATATAATTACAAAAGTGGGACATCAAACAACAATTTAAACAGCCAAAATATACTGAACCATCAAAGAAGCATTGTCGAAGGCTAAAATTTAAATCGAATGAGATATCTCAGTGCAACCTCACGCATACAGAGTAGGCAATCTCCATCATAAAGCATTTTGATCTTCCAACTTTTAGATGATCCTTCTCCATTCTCTTTATTTGAAGAAACAGGATCTACTACAGCTTCACTTATAGCGCGAATTTGGCATTTCAATGCTGCATTGTTCATCAATCATCAGGGAAAACTAACAGCTTGAAGCGCGTAATTTTCCTAAAGTAGCTAACTTCATTTGATCAGACAAATGTTTTGAAAATACCCTCTTAAACCCATTAATCATATTCTCCATTAGGTTTAAGACAGTGGGTTAATCCGCAAAAGGCGCACATATGAACATGCAATTAATCAAACCATTAATTTCTCACTTTTCGAGCTCCAGCAATTCAAACAAAATGTTGTCCCTCTCAAAAATTACTTCAAGAACAAGAACATCATTCAAATGGAAAGAAAAGTAAAAGGGGATTCGCGAATGGAGGGAGAAACAAGAAGGAATGTTACCGGGTTGATTGGTTCGAAATGGGGAGACGGGTTGCGGATGAAGCACGTGGAGCCCGTGGTTGGGAAGGTGAGAAGATACGAGTCGAATTGGAATGTTGAGTCTTGCTGCAAATTTGGACGCCGTGGCAGTGGCAGCTGCTCCTCCAAACGCCATGTTCTAGTTTCTTGTTCCTCGTCTGTGGTTGAAGGCTTAAGCAAATTGAAGCCGTGATTCGTAAACTGCTTCTTCCTTGCATGCTTAAACGCGTGGCTACCCATAATCCACTAGTTGTATTTCTATTCCACAAAATACATTATTAAATATTAATTATATAAAACGGTTTTCAAATATAATAAATAATCACAAAATATTTATACAAATCACAAAATTAAACACATTTTTTGTAAATATTTTGCCTATTTTTTTTTGGATGATTTTTCTAAAATAATGTTATTTTAATAAATAATGTAAAAAACAGGGTGGTTGAAAAATTATTGACAAAAATAGGATAGTGAAGTCGTGTACCCGAAACACAATTACGCTAAGTCATGAATCGAGTACATGACTCGAGTATGAAATTGTGGACCTGGTCTACGACATCTTTGGCACGTATGTAAGTGGAGTCAATGTGGAGCAAAGTGCAGTGTTGGCCACTGTTCGACATTTGCGGAGTCGTGGACCTGTTCACGGCTTCAAGAAGACAAAGTTATATGATTTGGAGATTTTCATAATTTGTTTACGTTTTTTTTTTTTTTTGAAGAGGGTGATTAAGAAAGGGACTGTAAAGTTAAAAAGTTTTGTTGAAGAGAAGGAAGTCATGCTTAATTTAATTTAAAACATAAGAAATGGATCGAACGGAAAAATCAATAGTGAAAAAAAGAAAAAAAAACAAATTATGGAATTAAGATTAAGAAAATGAGAATAATGAGAGAAAAAGGTTTAAAATGGAGAGAAAAGTGAAGAAGGATGAAGCAAATTAGTCCAATGAAATACCTTTTATTATAATTGTTAGTTTAAAAATTAAATAACGAAGTCATGTATTCGATACACAACTTCAGTGATCTGGTCAACCAGTCTTGAGACACGTGGCTGGACTAATGAAAGTATATAACTTCTCTAAAAAACTACATTATTTTTTAAATTAGTATATTTTTTACAATCTTTCAAAAAAATTTATTAAGAAAATTTATTTTAGATGATAATTTTTTTAAAAATATTTAAAAAGATTGTATAATATCATCCCTATGTATGTATAATAGATCAAGATAGACGGTAATATTTTGATTTATTTTCATATATCATAAAAAGTCCTATTATTAAAATAGTTGAAGACTAATTAATTATCGTTAGTAAATTTTAAGCCAAGTTCTCTCTAATTTACTATTTTTTTTTTTCACATTTCACCACCTTGGAGGCGAAAGAGGTCGAAGGTTTTGGAAGCCCATTTCACTCTCAGGTTTCAAACTTCTTCGCATTTCCTACTCTACAACAATGGCGTTTCTCCTCAACAAATCCACTCTTGCCTCTCATTTCCGATCTCAATCTCAGGTTTTTTCTCCTTCATTCCCCTCCTTTTTTTTTTATCTCTTTCTCAATCCTTCTTTCCTTCTCTCATTCAATCTTTTCACCTTTTGGTCGATCCATAGCAGGATCCTTCCTCACTTTCTCGCCGTGGATTCCACGTCGAACCAGGGACTCGTGAAAAGGCTGTAAGCATATCTAACTTCTTCTTCTTATTTTCCATCTTTAATTCTTATTCTTGCTGTTTATTGCATCGGTTGGTTATTTAATTCCTTGTATACCTCATACTAGCTCCATTAAGTTGATTCATATCTCGTATCATTCTCTATCTACTTCTTTTCGCTTTCTTGTATTTGAATTTTTCCATCTCAGTATAGATGGAAGCTTTTCGAAGCTGTTCAGATCGAACTGCTTCAGCTTCTACGTTTAGGTCCATGAAATTAACGGCTGCTGTTTTCTACATTAATCTGTTACGATGCTATGGCATGAAACCTTTGTGAATTTTTTTGAGTTTTTTGGTATTGGTGGTGAATATTACAAGGTTGATTTGCATGCGCGTTCTCAACTTTGCAACTATAAATTCCAGACCAATACTTGGAAGTTGAAACTATTTTGGAAAATAATTTTTCCTTCGTTACGCGAAGGACTTTGCTATACATGTGGATAGGTTAACATGTCTACCAAATTTTTGGTTCACCTCTTGTATTTTGTTGATGCAGTTTAGTTGCTGTGTAGGTGATTGCAATGATTTATTGGTGCATTGAATTTTATTATGTTGAATGTCTGGCAGTTATTAGCTGAGGACCCTTCTCTTAGGCGGTTCAGATCACACAAGAAAGCTGTCTCTCGACTCAAAAAATTTGGAGATGTTTTGACAATTGTGGTTGTTGCAGGTATTGATCCTTTTTTTTTTTTCATTAAATAAAATATGTTTCTCTTTGTCCCGTGGGGTTCTTCCTCTTCTATTTTTGCTATTGTAGCTACATTGATGTAAATAGTGTGTGTGTGGATGAATCTTTTGGATGATTTATGTCCTTATTGTGTTACAAGAATGTCAAGTCTTTACTCGCTTCTTAGAGGTGAAAATTAGCTTCAGGCATTTTGATTCAGTTAATTCTCAGTATTGTATTAGCTGAAAAGTATCTTTGGTGAACTTAGAAGATAGAAATAATACTTACTGAAGTGGAAGAAAGGGATAGCAGCTTGTATGATGTGTTTTTAGTAGTTCCGTTGGGTATCAATGACTGCAAAAGAAGAAACTTGAGACTCAATTTAGAACAAAAAAGTGTTTAGTTAAATAAATGCCAACGTTTAAGTTGATCGAAATTTTGGATTTATTTTATAAGAACTTTTACCGATATGTGGATTTTGGAGATGAAATTTCATCAAGTACTAACAATCATTCAAACTTGCCATGCTATTGGCCAAACCAGGTACATGTTTTCTAATTTTAGGATAGTAGTAGCTAGTGACTGCCAGATTATTTATTAGTTCCATTTAGACTTTAGTGGCCTCATCCTTGAGTTCTATCTTCGGATGTTATAGATGATACAGCTAGCTAATTACAGGTCGATTGAAAGACTAATCAGCTATTTTTCCTGTTTATTTAAGTATCATGATGACATTTGGTCGTAGTCATTAGATTAAGTACATATACAAGTTACTTATTATCTTCTCAATTTTGTTTCTCTTTACAAAATGCTTGTGTTGAATGATACTGACGAGTTTTATTAACAAGTTAAAATTTCTCATTAAAAAGAAAAAAAAAAGTTAAATTATCTGTGACCATCCTTAAGGTTTTTGACATCCACATCATAGTATAATTTTTCCATTGCACTGTATTAAAATGGCACAATGACCTTAGCAACCATTTTAGAACTAAATGTACCTTCAAACCGAGCGAGGGGGGTCCCCCGTGAAGTAATGCACTTTGAACTTAGTGATTAGATCTAGATGAATGCCAAAAATGACTGGTCCTCCCCATGGTCCCTGTACCCTCACCCTCTTCTTGTTCTCTTCATCTTCTATCTCCTTGACTTTTGGCTAGTCTGAAAGTACCTGGAAATCTTTAGTTTTTAATTATGTAAAAAGTAGAAGAGGAAGAAAAGTAGAATACAATAAAATTCGTCAAGATATTATAAAAAACAGGGTAGGAATCTAGTATAACTCTCCTTGAAGAGAAGAGCCAAACAAAACTCTCTTCCAGACATTCTTCATCTGAGCTTTTCTGTCTTCAAAAGATTCCTCTTAGTTCCCTTAATTCTCAACAAAAACTGGAATAACTATACTGAATATGATCTTGGTTGGCAGCGATGCCGATTGCCTCCCCGCCATATACCTTGGGTTAAGTACTCAATAATTCTACAGATACCCAATCAGGTTAAAGATTCTCGGCTAATATATATACATATAATATATATACGTGTGTGTGTGTGTGTGTCTTTCAAGCCAGTCATGACTGTTGATTATTTTGCGAAGCAATAAGAAAATGAAGACCACCTCTAACTTGCACATCATATTCATCAACTTATTAGACAACTCTGTGTTTCATTCAGCAATATTATTACATTAGTTGAAGTTGATATTAGCTTCCAGCCTCCAAATGCTAGAGCTTAGAGCCTAGAGCCCTCATTTTCAAAATCAGTAGTCTCTTTAATTATATTCGGCAAGGATGCCAATGATGCTTCTCTATTATTCAGATTTCTCCAAAGACGACCATTCAAACTAGTAGAAAATGAACATTTTAACTGTAAAAGTTCAGTGAAGCGTGTGAAATTTCCAGACGTGGGCAATGTCTTTTGTGCCGTGTCTGAGTCAACTGAGCTCGTACATTAACATTTAATCTCCCCACAATCTTTATTTTCATGAGTTTATGTGGAGGGTGAAGCTTTTCTCTCTCTCTACTTTTGACTTTTGAGTGCCACACATTTGCACTAGGTCTCCTGATGTGTGAATTGACATGATACCAAAACGTCTTTGATTTTTTTTTTCTATTGATGTTCTATGTTCGCAGCTCTCCCATGGTCATTAGGAGGTTGCCTCCTTGGCCCTCACCTTTAGGTTGTCTCTCTCTTTTTCTGGTTTTCTATATATATCGTTTCTTATAAAAAAAAAAATTAGGAGGTGTTTTTCCTTATTTTAATTTCTGCAATATTACCATTATCTTTGATTTTAAGAAAAAAAAACATTCATTATCAAAAGACAAAAAGATGGTATAGATGGGATACATCCACCCACCAAGTATGAGTACAGCTTCGCCATTGATTTAAAAAGGGAACATTGAATTGGATTAATAACAAACTCATCTTTTCCATGGAGAGATTGATCATATTTTTAATTTATCAGTATGTAAAATGTTCAATATAGGATGTTGCTTCCAGTTCTTCCTGAAAATATTTTGGTTAGGTGGTGAAGCGGAAAAGCTCGGGAATGAAAGTGTCAAGATCTGTTTTGTGGGCCACTTGTTTAGAAAGAAATGACAGAATTTCTAACACAACCTGCATAGAAATTCTAGAGAAATATGATGGATAAATTTGAGAGAATGTAAGCCTACAGCCTCCCTTTGGTCGAAGTCCTAAGCACCCCAAATATAGACATTCATAACTTCAAAATATTAATGCCAGACTTAAAACTGAACTCAGTGCTTAAAAATAAGAATTGTACATCTTTTATTCCCCACCTCACCCCCAAAAATAAATAGATCTTTGATCGTTGTCATTATATTTTTCAGAATGTTGCTATGAAATCTATGTGAGAGCAACCATGCGAGAAGAAGCTCGTCAGGCAAAGGCAGATAGCTGAAGTACATGGTGAAATTTGTATCCCGTGGGCAATTGAAATGTCTGCCAAAAGTCCTTAAAATGCTTTCATCTGTGTGCTAAATAAAGGGTTTTTTTTTTTGAAGCACCAAGTTCTATTTGCTCCATTTCTTGTAGGGTTTTAATGGTCAATAATTTCTTTTTGTACCCTTCATCTTAAGGGGATATCAGAGTACGTTTATATCGTTGTGAACACATTTTATGAAGCTTAAACTGCCCGCTTCAAAGCTTGAAATAGAACTTACATGGTCGGTCCGCGGATTCTGCTTTGCTCTGTGATTTGTTGGCTTTTTAAGTTAGTTTTGTTTTGGCCTTTCTTCTTTATGGTGCTAAGAAGATTTTTTAAAAAAAATCTTTTATTAGTGCATTATTCAATATTATTAAATTTGGTTAGGTTTAGATTGATGGATTTGATTTGGTTGGTTTAATTTGGGGTGGACGTTATATTTCATTTTTTCCCAACACGAAGAAAAAAAGAACCCCAATAATAAAATTATCAAATATCTTTTTGAAAAAAATTGTTTTGGAGCATATGAGATATGTGCATAAAAAAAACGATTAAAAATACTTTATCGGTACTTAATTTAGCCTTTATATTTGGATGTTTTTTTCGCGAAATTATTTTGATATTACTCTATGAAAGGCCAGTTTTTTCTATTTCATGTGGCTGAAATTGTTCGAGGAGATAGATGATTTAACCCAAAAACTTTATAATCCATTGATATTTAATTTCATATATATATATATATATATATATTAGAAAAATAAATAAAATTAAATTGATCCATGATTTGTTTTAATGAGTGAGTTTTGGACTATATCTCATACACACAGTGGAGCAATGAAGGTGGTAATGTAATCAAAATGGACCACCCACATGAAGCAAAAATTAAAATAAATTAGAAATACAAGTAAGATTGGCTGGTGTTGGTGTTGTGTTTATTATTGATATGATTATGATTTGAAAGTATAAATAATGCCCAATACCTAACCCCTCTTGGCAACCTAAAAAGATGCTTCTTTATTTATTTAATTTTATTGGTATAATTATCATTTAAAGCTATGTATATATAGGTAGTGCATTAGGTGATTTTCCATTTTTATAAAACCTTCTAAACAAAATAAATATAAAAACAAAAAAAAGGAATAATTCAAATTTAATGAGGACTACAAGGATGGTGGAGGTTGGACAAAATTCAATTCAATTGTTATTCCAAGTCGGCGCCTAAAAAGAAGAATGAGAAAAGATATAAAGTTATATTAAAAACAACACAACAAACATAGCATTTAAAGCTTAATTACCCTAGACCCAAAGCAAATTATTTCTAAATTAATTCTTTTTCTAAAGTATTGAATTGAAATAAAGATAAAAGGGTGTTCGCGATTGAAATCATAACACAATCAAAACTCTTCGTCACACCATATTGTCCAAACAAAATTTAATTTGTAATGTAAAATGTCATAATTTCTATAAAGGGATTAAATTTTCAAGATGCAAGAAGAGAGAGAAGAGACAAGATATTGAATTTGACACCTTGTATTTGCATAAAATAATTAGTTTTGATGAGTTTGTGATATGTCAAATCATGAACTCAACAAATTAAAATTTGTAGTCATCTATACTCTGATCTCAAATTCCTTGTATATGCATTTCTTATCTGTCATACATTTGTTTACTCAAAAGACATTCAATTGTTTATTCAAAAAAAAGTCTCATCTTCCATCATAACTTTCATTTGTTTATGAATCAACTTTATTAAAGCGAGTTTAACTAAACCGTAATCGATATGGTCTTTCTCCTTGGAGGTTGTTCGGTGGTTCGATCCCAAAAAACAAAAAAGAAGAGAGAAAGAAGGAACTTTGTAACTGAGCAAATGAACTTGGTTCTGTTACTTCCATAACAAATGCAGAATCACATAACGTTTGTACTAATAAAAATTGCATTGAAACCCAACATTAATCCACTGCTTAGGACATAAATTTCACTTTTTTGAGCAAATAAAAGAGATGACACGTGTAAATGATGTAGTAAACGGGTGTTTTAGATGGGAAAATATATTGGTCAAAGGTTTCATTATGCCTGAGGCCCTGAGCTGTAATCTCTGACTCAGAAATTCTGATTGACTAAGAGAGGAAATTTACTGAATTTTGAAATTGAAACAACACATAAAGAGGGCAAAGGAAAGATCTTCTGTTTCTTCTTTCCCTTCTCAGTTTGACAGTTCAGTTCTGTTCTGTTTTGTTTCTGTTTCTGTTCATATTCTTCTTTGATCCTTCAAATTTTATGAAGATGGCTTTTTTAGGGACAACCCAAAAGTGCAAAGCTTGTGACAAGACTGTTTATTTGGTTGATCAGCTCACTGCTGATAACAAAGTTTATCATAAGGCTTGTTTCAGATGCCACCATTGCAAGAGCACTCTAAAGGTATCTCTTTTTTAATCTTCCTTCTTCTTCTTCTTCATCTATATACATATGTGTTTCATTCTTGAAGGTTATCAAAAGTAAACAAAAGAACGTAGAAAACAAATAATCAATACATGGTTCACAAATAGTGTGTTGCTACGTTCAGAATCAGAGGGAGTGATCCGTTTGTTATTAGAGAGAAAATATTGAGATAACAGATTCAAAGTGGAAAGTAGAGTTTGAGAGTTTATGTAACGCACTCTCAAAACCAATGTTCTTAGTTATTTGGAGTGTTAGATAACAGATTCAAGACATTCTAACGATTTGAATCTTTGTTGATTGAGTTTGAAAGTGGGATGAATAAGAATCCTCATTGATTTCTGATTATTTGTTCAATTCTGACCAATATAGACTTTCTGAATAGAATATATTGATGTATGCGTGCTCAAGATATCAAGATCCTATCCACGATACTCAGTGTCTCAAACTGATATAAAATGATCCTATTTTCCATTTTATCTATGACTAATGAAAATCCCTTTGGCTAAAATTTTCCTGGAGATGATTTCATAATGACTTTAAATGGTTTCCATATCTCATAAGGGTCTGATTTCTCGAGTCTGTAATTGTATTTTTCCCGACTTGAAGCTTATTCGACAAGGAATTTTGCTAGCTTAGGTTTCATGTGTGTTAAGATCATGTTTTTTGGTGCATTAGAACTCATAAGAACCAGTTGTACAACCTATAGAACTGTTCTTGTTCAAGTTAGGCCGTGCTTTTCGGTGCATTAGTATCATTTGTCTCTTGAGTTCGATAACACGATGGACTTAACATGAGAGAGTAGAGATTTGAATCTTCAACTAGTTGAACTATATTTAGATTGCTTTGGAATCTGTAACTTGAAACGTTACCACCGTCACCAGTATTGATTATTATTATTATTTTCATTTTTATTTTCCTGTTGCTCCAGTTGTTCAATTACTCCTCCTTTGAGGGTGTTTTGTATTGCAAACCTCACTTTGATCAGTTGTTCAAGATGACTGGAAGCTTGGAAAAAAGTTTTGAAGGTAATTGGCTGTTTGTTCAATCATTTCCCGTTTGCAATCGCTTCTGCTTGTTCAGTCTATTCATTTTCTTCTTTCTTCTCTTTTAGGTACTCCAAGAACTGTGAGAACAGACAGATCTACCAATCAGGTATTTTTTCTTTGCATTATTCGTGTTTTCGAAGTTCATCTGTTAAAATCAACCCTTATGATCTGGTATCTAACTACTTGATATTGTTATTAACACATGAAAGTTAAATTTGATTTATATTTGAAGGTCCAATCCAACAGCAAATTGTCAAGTTTATTTGCTGGAACTCAAGATAAATGTGTAACTTGCAAGAAAACTGTTTATCCAATTGAGAAGGTAAACGTTCATTATGCAGTTTACATGTCTATATGTTTTTACTTGCTTCCAATGCCTATGTTATGAATCATTCGCTCAACTTTACAACACATCTACAACCTAAGAACTCAAATAATGAAAGGCTACAAAACTTTCTTAGTTTCTTTTTTCCTGTTTATCTTGAGAAAGGATACAAAGTTTTATCATGGGAAATGTGGATTTTCAGTGGAATGAATTTCCATATAGCTAGATTCAACTTGGAACAGTATGATACATTTGGAAGTTACACATTGGGAAGGGTAGTTGAATGTTGGCTTAGAATAGCTTTCTTTTTGTTCCTTTGTGTATTGCGTGCGAGAGAGAGGATTGTGATCCTGATAGACCCCACAAAGAGAAATAAGAAGGTTTCGATTATTTGTCGAAAGTATACAAATACAAGTATAGATAGTTCATGAGGTCTGTTCCTGTACAAGTTCACAAAAAGACTCCATCAACACATTTGCCTCCTCAATCTAAGTTGGGGTATTGTGCTCCTCAAGTTACTAAAACAAGGCTTAGGTCTTTGAACTTCTGACGTTTTGATCAAGGACATAATGCCTCAATCAGTAAGGCACTATTCAAATTGGCACTAAAACTAGTTCCCTAAATTGAAAACTTGCTGTTTTCTTTTTTCCTTCAGGTGGCAGTTGACAGTAAATCATACCACAGAGCTTGCTTCAGGTGCTCACATGGAGGATGTGTGATTAGCCCATCGAACTACATAGCGCATGAACATCGACTCTACTGCAGGCATCATCACAACCAACTCTTCAAACAAAAGGGGAATTTCAGCCAACTTGACAAGCATGAAGAGATTAAAGGAAGTGACTAAGAACACACCAGTTGACAACAACTCTCTGTCGAATGCAACTATTATATCGTGCACGAGGAGCTGATAAAGTTACAATTTTCTTCACAACTTATGGATTCGGGTTTGCTATTCTATGAAGTGTACTATAAGAGAAATTTGAGCTTCAATAATTTTTTTGAGTGTGAGCTTAAAACCTTACGTTAGAACTGCAGAAAGAGATGTATTGTTATTCTATTCAATTGATCAGACCATAAGCTGTTTTCATCAGTTCATTAATGAGTTGTTTTTTTGTTATATGTGAAGAAACTGTTTTGTTTCAAATGATCATCTTCTTTAATATTGGTTGACCAAACATTAAATCACATTCAAAGTTGTAGAAGGAAGTACAAATTCTTGTGTCAGAAACGCCATGAAAGAAAGTTATTGGTCCTTTCTTTCTGATCTTAGGCAATCTTGAAATTTGGATCTTGATGGGAAGAGAACAAGATCTGTTAAATTATGAGAGGTATCTCAATTATTATTCTTATCCAACAGCTGGAGTCAGTGAATGAGATTCAATGACTCACCAATGATATGCCTCATAACCTGTGGAACATGAAGTTATTGATATCTATTCTTCTTCTCCAACCCCTCATGTCAAAAAAAAAAAATATGAAAAATATAAAAAAAAAAATAAATAAATAAATAAAACAGATGGAACTTCCACTTATAATGACCTATTTCAGTTAAACTATCGATTTCATAGACACAATGTTATAACACACTAAACGACAAAAAGATTGGCAACCCAGCTCTATGAAATATAACCTACTTGTTGATGTTGGAATGTTTTGAATTTGTTATCCAACGCTACAAACAACCAAGTAAGAGGGGTTCACTGGTGAGGATTTGGGGGCAATGCCCCTGAAACCTAATTAAGATCCGTATTCAATATGTTTTATTATTTATGGTTATATACGATGATGACTCTAGGGTTCAGAGATGCACACAACATAAACTCTCTAACCTTAGTGCCGTTGCTCTGTATTTTATAATATTCTTACTAATAATATAGTTCTCTCTCTGTTCCATGGACGTAAATAACATATCGTTGGTGTATCACGTAATATCTATGTGTCGGTTCTTTTTTTTTTTAATGTTTTTCATATCCTTTGGCGATTTCATAACACTACATATGGGAGTAGTGTGACTCTGCCTATTAGAAAGAAACTTCACTAAGGAAAGAGTCAAGCTATTAGAACAAAGTATTTATCCATTAGATTTCCTCTACAGTAACTCACAAATAGCGAACTCTTAGTCAAGATAATTCCCTCAAACTTACTTAGGCTACCCTTGAGAATGAGCTCTCCTCTATTTCCTTTGAATGCTTCTCTCAAACAAGAATGAGAAAGCAAAGAAGACTTATGTCCCCCTAAGAGCAATATGAACTCGTGAACACTCACGTGTGAAACAACAAGCAAAACAATTTTCAGCTTAGTCTAGAAATATGAACATTTTTGCCTGTAAAAAAACAGTCAACCATACTGTTGTAACAGAGAAAAGTACAAATATATGTGATTTGTGTGATGAAACTGACAAGCAAATACAATATGAAACAGCTTGGCATAACAATGGATATCAATTATTGTTGTTATCAATTAGTTAGTAGTGTTATGTAGAGAGGATATGGTACAATCAATTGATAGGTGAGAAAATTAGTGGTCATGATTCATTGAGTATGAAAGGTGTTTTTGTTTTTGTTTTGTTTCATTGATGTGCTTTTCATTGAAAAAAAAGAGAAGTTTTAAGAACTGAGGTCTCTGATATGGCAGAAAGGTAATAAAACCAAAGAAAATGTTAGAAAAAAGTGAAAATTGAAAGTATGCATATGTATAGTTCAATGGATTCAAATGGTAAAAGAGAAAAGACTGGTTTGAGTGAGAACTTGAAGAGGGTAAACTGTTGAGGTTGGATTTCACCATTTTTAAACAAAAATTTGGATTCTGAATCAAATTCTATAAATAAGCCAAAGTGAACATAACTAAGGATAAGTTGAAGTGTACTCCATCTCTTGAGGTTTGAGGTTCAAATTTTCATAGCCCATGACAAAAACAAACGACAAGCAAAGAATAAGAACATAAAGAGTTGATAATGATGTGTTAGCTACATTCAATGAGGGGGAATGGTGCTTGTTTTCTCATCTCTTACTCATTACGTTCATATTTCACATGTAAACACTTGAATCCTAAGTCAAACTTAAAAAAAAAAAAAAAAAGTTTTTGAAAACTACTTTTTTTTTTAGTTTTCAAAGTTGGGTTTTGATTTTAATAACATTCCTAAAATCTTAGACAACAAAACACAAAACCCAATAGAAAAAAGTGATGTTTAGAGGCTTAATTTCCGCAAATCAGATAAACAAAACCAAAACGTTACTAAACAGAGTCTATCAAGACTTACTTTTGAACATATCAGTACAGACTTTTCCTTCAAAGGCTCTGTTTTACAACTGCACTTTACTTAATATGATGATTTAGAATCAAAGATAAAGGTTAAGGTTAAGGTTAAGGTTAAAGTCTCCACCTACTAAGTGGTGATGATCTTGTGTTTGTTTCTATAATAAAAAAGCAGTCTCATAAGTGGAGCAATAACTTAACAAAATCTAAAAAGAAAACAAAAGTTATGAATCTTCTGCTTTTTCTGCTATGGTCTGTAGTTGCTCTGCTATATATATATATATATATATATATATATATATATAACTTTATGTAATGATGTGTTTGGGTATTGAAGAAGATTCCTCTTATTTTAAAGTTTTAAGTTAATCATTGCATCAAATGTCAAAAAATATGCCCAAAAAATGATGACAATGTTATTTTTTGGGGTTATAAGTGCTTAGTGGTGATCCATCACATTTAGCCTTCAATTATATTATTTCACTATAGCTATGCACGAGTGCACTGTCACATTCCACTATATCTTACTCCTTCCTTTTGTCCTAAGGTTTCATTGTGTGCATGCATGGAAAATGTCTCTTTCTTCTCCATCCTTTCACCTTTTCTAATTATATCTCGTGTCGGAATGCTTTTCAATATGTTATCTAGCGTTTCAAACGGTCAAGTACTGGTCTGATTAGGGTTTACGAAATTTAATCTTTAAAATTTAGAGAGGTGTCTTGAATTTGTAATAACTTGTTTTAATATTACTTTTTAACATCCCAACCAAACACAATGAACTTGGGAATATCGTGAAGTCAATGTTGATGTATTAAGAATTTCGAGAAGTGTGTTATATAAACTCTCTAACTCAAGGCGCTACTGCTCTAGATTCTAAGTTATTATTCAATAATATATTGTTCTCCCTCTACCAGTTGACGTACCTAACACATTGCAAGCGAACCACGTAAATATCGGTTTGTTAGTATGTCATTGATTCAAAACTTAGTCTTTTGAAAATTAATATATAAAGTATTATTGGAAATTAAAGATTAGAAAATATTCTAAATTAACATGTCATCAAAATAGACAACAACAAATTTGTTAAGGTTAATACTATTTGGTTTATCAATTTCATTAATATTGGGGAAGGTTTTTAGATTTCATTAAAAAAAATCAAATTTAATTTGTTTTATTTGGTTTATGAAAATTTAAAAACATAAATTTATTAATCTTGGAGCTTTCTAATATCTTAAAATTGTCGGTCTACTCAAATTGAAAGTCTAGAGTTTTTCATACATTCATACGTAATAGTTCAATTAAACTTGAGAACGAATTAAGCATGATTCAATCAGTATCGATGTAAACTTTAAATTAAAAATTTAGATGTTTGAATCTTTCAATTTCAAAGGTTGTGTCAAACACCTAAAATTTAAAATATATATATATATATAAATATATATATATATATATATATTAATGTTCTAGGAATTAAGTGGCAATCCATCACATCCCAATTAGCCTTCAATTATCTAATTTCACTGTAGCTATGCACGAGGCCACTGTCACATTGCACTATACATTAGTCATTCTGTCTTACGGATTTTTTTTTTTTTTTTTTTGCTTTTTCTACTTTTTAATTATATCTTAACCCTAAACAATAATTATTTAATTGCCAACAAATAGTTACAAATATAGGTAAATAGATGCTAATCTATTATTAACTATATTTAAGGAAAAATTAACCCATTCTACCATTCTGAATTCGGACAAAATTATTAATCCATTTGATTAGGTCCAAGAAAAGATGTTAGAAAAGACTTAATACCGTACAATGCTTAGCTGAACTTGAGATGATAGTGATGCAAATCCACATCAACTCAACTCTGCTCCTCATGAGTTGTAAGCATTAAAGCAAGTGGGAAGTTACTTTTTAGAGTTCAACCTCGACTTAATAGAGAATCGAACCATCAAACCTTTATCAACAATAAGATTATTATTCGTAATCTCGTTCTATTGTGAAACCAAAGGTGTAAAACAGAAACAACAGAGTAAATCACAAGAATTTGTCAGTTCTGCAAACAGATAATCAGAATGGTAATAAGAAGAAGAAGAAAAAACTGAGCTCTCTTTTTTTTGCTCAAGTCTCATTTCATTAGTGAAAAAGACTATGAATTTACAAAGATGTTTGAAGAATCTCAACTGGTTTGCACTATATACCCACCCTGCTTTCTTATGCACACAGTTTTTGGTGCTCTCTTTTTCCCCAAGATTGAAGAAAAAAGTTTAAAACAACTCTTTTACAGCCACCATCCTAATATCATTAAATGTGTTGGTGGAGAATTCTTCTTGAATTAAAAGGCTCATTTGGCCTATCTCTCCTTTTTTGCCTTTTTTTTACTCATAGGAGAAGCTTAAAGAGCCTTAGGACAATCTGTGCCACCCTGTCTCTCAATAGCATGTGGGAAATAGGAAACATAAATGATTAGCTTCCAGCTTCTGAGATGCTATGTAATGAAGGTTGCCATGTTCTTGATCTGGCTGTGGCCGAGGTTGTCGACGTACTTGTCCTTGGTCGGTTGTTTTTCTCATGTTTGTTCGCCTGGCAAAAAAAAAAAAAAATTGTGCAATTCATTTAGAAAGAATTGTGTTTTTAACTCAATTCAAAATAGAGACAACATTTGTTGTAAAAACATCCTTCAGAATTAAAATTTATTTTTTGATGTTTGTTAAAAATTCACCTGAATTTGATCTTCAGATACAGATCTTCCAGCTGCATCTGAACCTCTGGTTGTACGTTCTTTCCTCCTGTCTGGCTTATCAGCTGCTTCTAACAGGCTTTGTTTAACTTTTGCTTGTTTCTTTGCTGATAAACCTTTCATGACCTCTAAAAACCACAGAGCAAAGAAGCCATTAATTCAAGTTAATCCTAAAAAGCTTAAGAGTAAAGAGATATTTCGAGAGTTTTAAAAGTTGGATATGACAAAACAGACAGAAACAAGAGGAAGAAAGATAGATAAAACTAACCTTGAGTAGTGATGAGTCTGTAAACTTGGCCAAGAACAAGCATGTCAGCCGGGCGAAGAAGCTTGATTCGAGTTAAACGAACCGAATTACTACTGGTTTCATTGCTTGTTTGATTGCTGTTATTACTTTCATTTGGTGTAAACATGGTAGTAGAGATGAGAAGAGCAACATAGTGACCAGGATTCATCTTCATAATCTCTCTAGCAGTTACAGGCCAATACAATTTGTCTTCTTTCCCACTTGGGTGTTGTATCACAAGTGTTGCTGCATCAATGGCTTGGCAATTTCCCATCTCTATTTCTCTCTGAAATTGTGTGAGATATGAGGATAATGAGCAAAGCAAGAGAGGAGGGGCTGTGAAGAGAGGACCAATCTTTTTTATAGCCACTTAAGAAACACTCATTCACCAGCAGCCTTAAATTCTTATCTGTTTAATAGATCATTGAGGGTAAAAAAAAAAAAAAGCTACTCACTCAGGTGATAAAGAAGGGCAAGATTGTCCAACAAGTTATGAGGTGGTGAGCTATGATTGGGTGGGTAGAGGAACAGAGGATCTGGTGCCAAAGGTGAAAATACAGCTTCAAGTCTTGATATATACATTACATGATGAATACATTCTCTCTCATCACTTCTCTTTTCTTTCTCTTTACCTCCCAATAGTTTCTCTTTTCATTTGGGTATTTTTTATACCCCCCCCCCCCCTCCCTCCCTCTCCACACATCAATTCAAATTGAGACCACCACTTTGTAAATGAAAAGGAATATATGAATATTAATAAATGAAATGGGGATGTATACATTTTGAATGTCATGCTCTCAAAGTTATGATTCCACAGGAGGACCACAAAAGAAGACAAATTTTTCCTTCAGAAAATGTCAAATATTTCCCACAACACCAAAAAGAAAAATAGACTTCAATCTTCTACTTCTAGTGGTTCTCCTTGGATTACATAACTGAGAGTAGTTTTCAAGTAGCCCACAAGAAAACAGACCAGAATTGGAGGTAAAAAAATCTTGTGGGTACCTCCCAAATCTAACCCATTAATCTCCATCTCCTTCACTACATACAGACAATGAGAATTTTCTTTTAAAAAAAAAAAGGGTAAAAACAAATCTTAATAAAGCAATTAGAGATAAAGTTCATGAATTCCATAGCTTCAACAATGAAACAAAACAACCAAGGTTGAGAAAAACAAAAAACAAAAAAGAAAATACCCCTCAGTAACAGTATAATGAGTGGTGTCCCATCAAAGGGTGTTCATCTTTTACTTTTTTGGTTCTGTATTACATTACAAACTCTTTGTATTCATTACAAACAATTCCCCCTTTCAAAAAGGAAAATTACCCTTTTCCTTAAAGGTTCCATCCTTACAAACCAAAAAGCTTCTTCTTCTTCTGGGTATTTTCTACTGATTAAAGGGTTTTATTATACATTAAAATCGTACTTAACGAAGAACATCAAACCCCCATTATTGGGTTTGTTTAATCGATCAAGAAAAATGAAACCCTGATATTATAATCTAAATTAATGCGACAAAAGAAAAACAGAAAGCTTACCGATAAGAATGGTAAAGTGTAAAAAGATGAATTGAAAATGGAACACGTTTGTGTATAATTCTTGGTGGGCATTTGCCAATATCATTGAGATTGTAAGATATGACAGAAAAAGTTGCCATGCTCTTGATTTTGGAACCAAAGATTTTTAAAAAAAAAAATTGTGTGTTCTTCAAGTGGTAGGAAGCCCACTGTCAGTTTTTGTCTTTTTTTTTTTTTTTTTTTTTTTTTCAATTTTCATCTCCATTGAATTTCTTTATTCAAATATTAGTTTGGTGAGAATCCTATTTGAGATTTGAATTTTATTATTTTAATTTGATTTTTAGATTTCAAAATTAATATTTTTATCTCAATTTTCATGAAACTTTTTCGTTTTTAGCGTCGATATATATTAAATTAGTGAATTTTGTTCCTAAAATAATAGTGGATTGATCCTAGAGCATTACTTAATTTTTATAGTAATTGTATTATTAACCTCAAAATTAGGGGTTCGATTCTCTCACCCACGTATTTTATTTAATCTATTTTTAAAAAAAATTAAATGTGACAAGCATAAACTACCGACCTTAAGGTCAAAAGTTCAACCCCACACATTATTAAAAATATATATATTTTTGAAAAATGATTTATTCAATATTTATTATTGATAATGTTAATGATAAAAGGTAAGATGTAAGTAGGAGTAATGATAAGTATAAGTGAACCGTTGAATATATATATTTATATATATATATATATATATATTCAGATTCCATCCATTGTCAAAAATGACAAAATTGACCAAATATAGCATATCAATGACTATCAATGTCACTAGTAGACACTGATAGAAATACAGTGTCTATCAATGTATATCATTGATATTGATCTATTAGAAATTTAGGTCGATAGAATTTAAAATTTTGTTATATTTTATATATATATATATATTAATAAATAAATAAGTGGGAAGAAAAAAGGAAAGTAGTGGAAAGAATTATAGCAAGAATGAAACTTTTTACCATAAGTTGGATGTTAAAAGAGACATGATCCTTAAAATGAGAAAAAAATATGCTTTTATGGAAAGAATAACTGTCACATGCTTCTAAATTTTTATTTGAAATCACTTCTCCACATGCTTCCTTAGATGTACCCTTTTTTTTTCTTTTTCTTTTTTTTTTTTTCAAATCTTGAATTATTATAAAAATTACAAGATAATTTTCTTTATATATATATATATATATATATATATAAAAGTTAATGAGTTGCATCCATGCTTTTAGATTTTCTAATAATTTATAATTATAAGAAAAGTAGTAATCTTTTCTAGTCAATTAGAGTGTGTCATTAGACTAAATAAATACATTATTATTAAAATATCATATGTTAAAAGCAACTTTGGTCAGTATTCAAATGAGCGACAGTCAAATTGTGTTGACCACTTCGTTTCTTTTCATAGGTCATAAAGTTTAAATAGGTAACTCGACGTTAGAATGAGTGTAGCTCAATTAGTATCAAACATGTATTGTTGATGTTGAAGTTCGAGGTTTGATCTTCTACACTACATAATACATATTTGTTAAAATAATAATAATAAATAAATAACTCAACTCAACTCAAACTAACTTCCAAATAAAACTAGGACGACTAAGATCTTGTTCGGTAATAATTTCGTTTTTTAGATTTTGAAAACTTAGCTTGGTTTTTAAAAGTCCTAATTTTTAAAAAATAAATAAACATAATGTTGAGGTCTCGTTTGAAAATCATTTGAACCCCTTTTGGTAACCATTTCATTTTTTGTGGGAAAAATTAAGTTTGTTTTCTCCTCATTTCATACAATGATTTGCATCATTCTTAAGTATAACGGTTGTATTGTTTGTCGAATTTCAGAACAAAATCAAGCTTTTAGAAGCTACTTTTTTTTTTTAGTTTTCAAATTCCGACCTGATTTTTTAAACGAACAATGGTTTAGCCCTAACTTATATTTTTTTTAATTAAAAAAAACTTAGAACATCAAGAAATATGATTGGTCAAAGTCCAAGAAAAAGGTATGGAAGAAGGAGCCATGTGAGGGTTAGGTATTGCAAAAGGAAGGGCTAAAAATGACCAAACAATGGCAAAAAGTTAAGGGAATTTAAATGCAATAAATTTAAAATTAAAATTACAACAAAATATCTTATAGCGTTTTTTTATGACATAATAAATTAATAACAAAATATTTCAACTTTTTCTTGATTCAAGAATTGAAATTTATTAGTGGGTGCCATTTTTCTTCTCCTCCTTTTCATGAATTTATGAGGTTGTTGCACCATTTTATACATTAAATTTCTCCCATTTGAAAAATAAAATTATTAAATTAAATTACTATTTTAGTCTATATATATACTTTTTAATAAAATTTATTATTGATTTAAAAATTAAAAAATATATATATTACAGTCTGTTGACGATGCTAGACACTGATAGATAGTCCTAAAAAAATTGTTCTTTATCAACACTTTTACTAAACACGTTCACATATGACACTTGTTCCCGTAAAAATTGCTATAGTTGTTTAAATAATTTCTGTAAAAATTTATTTTAAGATTTTTGTTAAAAATATATGAAATAAAATTAAATAAATTTGATGGGACCTTTCAAAAAAGAATTTGACCATTCTGTCAAAACCAAGAGCTCTGAAATTTGTGGAACTTTGTTAGGACTTTACTCTGCCTCTTCTTTGTTTCTTCATTCTTATCTCTTTTATAAAATAAGCATCTTTGGCTTTGGAACTACGCATGTTTTTGTACATATTTATCCCTATGTTACTAAAATATACCGAATGACGAATATATAAATGTATTTTTCTCTACTCGCAAGCAAAGAGATAGGAATAGAGAAACTACGTTGGAGATATACATACGAGTCTTCAAAAACTAGGGGCTGCGTTTAATTTGTTGCAACTGCAAGTTTGATTATAATTGAGATTACAAATGATCCTCACGCTTACGCTTCAAGGAGTCCAATAATGGCTACTTAACTTCCAAACACTATAACCTGGTAGCTTTGGTTGCAACATTGATATAGACTACTCAAACTCTAATACAAAGTTGTCGCCTCGCATAAAGAAGACATTTAAGGAAGTTGAGTTGCACTCACTAATGCTCTCACTTCCTAAACACTAGTTTAGGCTATGATTGATGAAATAAACCCCTGAAATTCTCACACAAGATCCCGTTCACCAAGAAAACAAAAGCATTCAAGGAAACTAAGTCATGCATCAACTATAATGTTTCAACACTCAAGCTTAGCCGAAACTAGGTGTTTGAAGAAAAAATTGTTGTGGTGTTGCGACGTTGTCTTAGCATCATGTTCCTACGAAAATTAGCATCAAATTGATATTTGGTTGGGCTTCTAGCTTAAGGTAATGTCGTTGTACCATTGAGGCGTGTTACACCAAGGGTCTCAATGCTACAGATGAGACAACGAGACTTTGTTCTTCACTTACGTCAACGTCATGACATAGGTTCTCTACAGCATCCTGACGCTATATCCTCATGCCACCTTGACTTTGCATGAGTTTTTACTCCATATTCTTACAATCAGACGTTGACATACTATATAAACTAACTTGAAACTAGTTCAAAAGTACAGTTGAGTAGATAAGACCCGAAACAAGCTCCTAAAATTAATGATATACAAATCCAAAATTCCAAGTTTAGGCTTTACTTAGTCTAAGATCTCCCTAAACCCATGAACCAAATACCTAGAGAAACCAAAAGAATTGGAATATTTAGGGTTTGGTGTATTTAGTTATTAGGCCCTGTTTTCATTGACATTGACCAATTTGACCTTATCCTTTTGCATACATTTCAGAAACAAAATGGAAAAATTGAAGGATACCCAAGTAATTTGATACTAAGAAAAGATTGAATTTTGATGTAACTCTTCAATTCTTATCTTGAAGGAAGTGTTTGATCTCAATGAGTCACCACTCACCCATATGCTTAAAGTTGATTTATTCTGTTGTTTAGCCTTTTATAGTAATCATTGAAGAGAATGTTCTTATCAGATTATTTGGCATCTTCATTTCTTATCAATCTTTTGCTTCAAAATTTAACAAATCTTCTTTTAATCTCCATGTAAATGGGCTTCACTCAAAAAAGAAAATAGAATGCCTAATGTGAGTTTGGGACAACAGCCCGAAACCTAAGTTGTAGTCGTCGTTAATTATGTCATTTACGATCACCCGTGGATGTAGTATAGGCTCAGAGAGGGCTCGAGCCCCCTTTCAACTTTATGCTCTCTATATATGCTTCCAACCCCTTTTAGACTCAAGGTCCACTGTTTACATTTTTTTTTCAGATTCCTATGTTTCTGGATTCGCCACTGTTTACGATTTTGATATTAGGGTTTTGAAGCTCTTTAACTCTACTGATATCTTGAACCTGTGTTTTGATATTTTTCTCTCTAATAATAAATTGTTCTCAATGTGTTGATTCTCTATTGTTTACACCTTTTGTTTTCTTTATTTTTCGATTTCAAATTCATAATATTGATCGTTCAATTTGTTCGTCACATTCATATGCATATCCAATTTAATATGATTCCAATTCTTTCTTTGCCTTTAAGATTTGAAAGTGAGTGACTCACAAGTAGAGGGAATTTTTTTAGTTGGAAGGAATTATTGACGTGTCATAGATAATAATCTATTATTAGACCTCTAATTTGGTTAATTGAATTAAGAAAAAAAAACATTATATATTCAATCAAAATTATCAAATACGATTGAAAAGATGATTAAACTCATTGATTCAATAATTAAGGGCAAACTAAATGGTAGATATGTCATTTGGATGTAGTTTCTTTCCAATTCTTTTGAATGTCTTAAATCTATAATATGATACTGGAAGTGATCAAACACGGGTCTCTTTGAATCCTAAATCTAAGTTATATTTGTAATTATCTTGTTTACATTATTTATATTTTTTTTGTCCCGAGTAGGGTTATTCTATAAGTCTAGAGGCCACTTTGTAATTTGTCTTCTGAAATTTTCTCTCTAATAATAAAATTGTTATTCATTTGTTTGTGGATATAGCTAACACATTGTCAGTGAATCACATAAATCTTTGTGTCGGTTTTTTATTGTTTGCAATAAAAATTTTGGCAAATAGTTTAAACATACAAATATATATATATATATATATATATATATATATACTTACTAGTATTTAAACTCATCAAACGAACAAAGTCTAAAAGTTCAGAAACCGAAGGAGTATTCAAACCAATAAATTATTATTAGTACAACGACTTTTGATCTAAATCTAAACCCATTTTTCTTATTTCTTCAAAGAGAAGAATCTACTCAAGTACCAAACAACTTTAAGCCAAATTTCAATGCAAAGACAAACATGAATTCTATATAAGGTTTGAAGCCTAAGTGCCACTCAATTACAACTTTGATCATTGGGAAAAAAGAAATTTAAGGCTCCAAAGTGATGAAAAATGTTAAAGAATATTCTCTTGTGACCCTTCACTTTCATATAATTGTACCCCTTGTGTAGGGCATGTCAATGTGGCCTTCAATATTAGAGTGGTTGACTTGTCAAAATGGCATTCCTTTTCAAACTTGAATTGCCCTCTCACCTAAAACATTTAAATGAAATGCCTTCAATTTTTAGATGGTTCCTTTGTCTGGTCACCTTCAATATTAACCACTAGAACCTAAAACATTTCCCTTTTTCTTCTGTTGGCCATTACAGAATGACACACATGCCTTAGTCTCCCTTAATCCTTCCCATTTAAACATGACTTTACCTTATCGAACACTTCCTAAACAAACCATCACGTTAGCTTATAGATCGACTCTTTATCCTCTTTTTGTGATCGTTGCGCGAGAATTTTTGCTGAGCTACGTTCATGTTAGCTTATGTTTTTCCATTATAAGTATTGATGAGAGAACATGAATAGTAAGGGGAAGAAGATTGAAGATTATAAAGGGGAAAAAAATAGAAGGGACGTTTGTTTTTCATAGACACATCGAAATCCACCTCTTCGTTGGATATACAAAAGAGAAGCAATTAAATGAAGTTATTAATTAAGGTAATCCTATAGAGAAAAGAAGAAGCTATCTTATACAGATGTTACTGGCAATAAATTAAAAAAGACAATGACTCTCTATCTTCTCGTTTCAATTTCCACAGACCCATTTGAATGAAGCAGCAGCAGCAGCATTTGACAGAAGATCCCAACAAAATCACACAGATGGGAAATATTTGTTCAAGTTGAAAGGCAGAGAGTAGAACTCTTCGCTCCTTGTATCGCCCTTGAACGATCGGAACTTGTCCCACCAGTGTTTGCCTCGGTCTTTCCTGATGGCACCATCCTTTTTATGCAGCGTGTTATCGAGAAAATATGCAACGATTCCAGCAACGAATGGCTCGGAAGAGAATGGAACGTTGACCATGTCGTTGAACTACAACAGAGTAGCAATAGAAGAGGGAAGAATGTCATCAGAATTTAACATGGAGTGGAGTAGAGGTCATTATAAGAAATTAAGGGGAAATCCCTTCTTACCCATCTTGCTCTTGTGTGGACTGGACCAAAGCCATTAATGGCTGTGTACTCGTTGAAGTATTGTGGTATAGAGAGTCCCAGGAAGATGGAGAAGCCTAATACGAACTTTGTTCTGAAGCTGTTGAGGTTACAGAATTGGAGGTAGCTTAAACCTCCCATGCCTGTAAACAAAATTTATAGTTTACCAACCAACATGACTTAAATATTGCATTTCTGACTATCAAGTTATCAACCGGTTTTATCAAAGACGAATGCTTACCCACATAAGCAAAGAAAAGACAGTACAGAGCGGCAACAATGGGGGCTGGAATGGATGCGAAGACTGCTCCAAATTTCCCTACAAGCCCACAGATGATAAGAATAGATTGACAGTGGTCGTCGCCAACTTCTAACTCATGAGTTCAGGCTGAAGAGTGCACTAAAATCTATCAGAAACTTACCAAGAATGGAGAAGAATATCATGAATCCAGCTGAAATCTGCACAACCCTTCGACTGCCAACTCGGGTCAACGCTAGGAGACCAGCATTTTCACTAAAATACAAAAGGCAATAGAAAATTTGAAGGGGCGAAAAAACAACTTTTCTACTTGACCAAAGTATATTGCTCAAGGCAGCAAAAACTCTTACACCGACACCGAGGATCCATTCACAGTTCCAAACAACCCAGAAAGCAGAATTCCAACTCCCTGGGGTAAAAAACAATTGCTTAGATAAGTTGACGGGGCAAGATACAATACATACTAGTCATATAGAAAGCATGAAGCTATTCATTACACTACAAACCAGCTACATAGCTATACGTCATAACAAGAACCAGGCATGAAAAATAGCTCACAACAAGGCTGAATAGTATCCCATCCACCTAGAAAAGCATAAAAAGACTATTTTAAGAGCCTTCGATCATCCTGTTGTTTAAACACCTTTGTACAGAACGACATGATCTAACTTTGCACTCACTGAATTCTTCCACCTTAAATATCCCCCATGGCCCCCAATGTCCTGCTTTCAAGCCTCCAAAGGGAAATCTTAATAATTGAAAACTTTTGCCATCTCCTAGAGCTAGCTTCGGGTGGTCAAAGCGGAGTAGGGCTCAATACATGGTTATTAAGAAAAAAAAAAGGTGCTGTATAAAGTATGTGCTTCATGATAATGATACATCAGTGTTTATGTCTGCTAGCTACGTAAACTAGTAGCTAGTTCAACATTTTTGCTTGCAAATTTCTTATTACATCCTCCTAAACCTTTTTCTTCCAGGTGGCCCAATCAATAACTTAACAGATTAAATCTAGAACGACCATGCAACTATGAGTCACATATTTCATATTACACACATAAGCTAATTTTACATTACCTGCCAGCCAACACCACGGCTGAGAATAGAGGGCGGCAGCTGAGTGGCGCTTGCATATCTGGACGTAGCAATAAACGCACCAGAGGACTGCATGTGACATGGGCCAAGGGAGGAAAAGGAGATCATGTCAAGGAATGAATAGAACTGAATTGAACTATACAAATGTATTGTCAATTATGTAAAGCTACTTTTCTAAGGCATTGTTTATTTGAAAAGGCCAGAAAACCAAGCAATTGCAAAGGAAGAAGGTGAAGAAATCAGGAATTGGATGAATTCATGTCAGTTACAGACGACCACTGAATCAATAAGAAGAAAACAAACCTCTACTAAAGCAACAAATGACGCCATCATCATGGCAAAAGCTTCACCGGCATCAAAAGAAGGTGCTCCCCATTGAAAGGGATATGGAAGTCTTATCCTGTAAATGTAAATTCCATGTGAAGAATATTGTTGATCCCATAAATGAACCAGGGAGCAAAACTCAATGCAATAATGGAGTGGCACGGCAAGATATTCCAAGCAATTAGAAATAAGATATCAAAAGATTCTAACTTCAACATCCAAAGCTAGGATTAACTTCACGTTGATCTAAGGAGGTCATAACTCACCATGGAGCATTATCTATAAGCCCAGAGCGATCAGTACGGCAACTTAATTGTGTTTTAGGTGGTGAACCTTTGTAAGCCCCTCCTACTGTCAGTAGGTGAGCATAAATCCACACTAACACCACACAGAAAATGACTGCAAAACGATCAAATATGTGCTTTCCAGATTTGATGATGTGAGGCAAATACTGCACAAGAAGTATACAAGATTAAAGCAAAAGAAGATTACTTCACAGATACTGGACACTGCTACTAGAGAGGGAGAAAAGTAACGATCTTCCTTGTGAAAGAATTAGATTATAAAGAAAACACTGAATACACTTGCTTGAAAGAAATACCTGTGAAACAAAGACTAAAAGGATAAGCTCCGGCAGTCCAATTTCCACACATTTGGCAACCTAACATCCAAGATAAATGTCAACCCCCTTATAGTGAAGAAGTATCCAAAGACTGTAGGGATCTCTAAGCATTGCAATTAAACGTAATAACAATAACAATTTTTTTAAAATATAACACACAGATACACGGAACAGAAGTGTGAGAGACTTACCCCAGGGAAACCCAACTCAAAAAGCCCAAAGCCAACTAGAGAAACCAAAGGGACGGCTGAAAGTGGACTCAGGAACCTGAAAAAAGGAAACGATAACCAAAGTGAAATTTGAGACTTGTAAAGTGGACAGGTCACTAAAAATTCTGAAGGGAAATTCATAATGCATCATTAAGATAAATTCCAAGTAAAATGTAACATGAGTCGAACCATAGCCTAAGAACTTCTTCGCAAAAAAAATATGAAAACATCTTAGAACTAAGTTCTTGAGCCTCAAACGTGCAAACTTAATGAATTGAGTACGTCATCCATGTCTACCTTGCATCAAACAAATTAACCAAAAAATATTATTCCAAGTCCGTGGAATATCGTCCATATCCCAAGAAAGCACCTGTCAGGCAGCTATATAGTTGCAATTACCCAAAAAAAATCCCCATCTTCAAGTTGTTATTATAGTATTAACATTGTCCTTCATAATCTAGACTGGGCTAACCTTGCAACATTACGCCACAGACCACTAAAGCCCAAGACAATCTGAAGGGTTGAAGCAACAATGAGAGCACCCTGGATCGCCCGCATTATCTTCTTGAATTTCTGAATGAGCCAGCAAAGCAATGTCAACATCCTCAAATGAAACGCACGGTTAATGCTAGTGAAGAAAGCTATCGTTAGTAAAAATTAGTCATTGACAGGACAAATGAGCATTTCTTTTAGCATGAATGACACGGTATTTGATGTCCAGCACTAGGTATTAATATCAATTCATCAGATTGACCTATAAACAATTGAGTTAGACTGCCCAGAAGGATTTAGTTCACATTACATCAATAGGATCAGCTGTATCAGAAAATCGACCAGCAAGGATGATTGAAATAGTGGTGGGTACAAAGGTATACGACCCTCCAATTACAGCTGGTAACCGAGTCCCAAAGAGTGATTGTAGCAAGGTGTTCAAACCAGCAACAAAGAGCAAGGTTTGGATAACCTTTGCCTTCTCCTCCTATAAGAACAAAGAGCTACAGTCACATGGTTGCTAAAGACCATCATTCAAAAGAACAGAAAACATTGATGTAGAATAATAATTAAATAATACAAAAGTTTCAGTAAGGCCTTACAAATCCACCACCCATTTGAGGAACAAGAGAAGAAGGAATCAGAACCGTCGTGCCTAACATCACCAGATAATGTTGGAAACCAAGAAGAATAGCTTCAGCTGCATTGCATCAATGAAAAGATTAAAAATCAAATGGGTGCTAAATAAAAATAAAATAATACAACAAGAATCCACGGAAAAGTGGAAGAAGAAAAGCTTGAAACTAATCAATCTGTAAAGTGCAATAAACTTCTAGGTTGATGTGCCTAAACCGGATTCCAATTCTGTGTGAAGTAAAAGGAAAAGGGAAAAGGAAGGAAATCAACAAGCCCACCATCACTATTTGCGTAAAAGAGGGGAACAAAGGAATGGTTAGCTGCTTTATTCCCATGACAAAATTAGAAGATAATGCGATCAGAAGATCGGTCAGATTCGTCCACAAATTAATACAAATTTACTTTCCAAACAGCAGATTCTAACAAAATAAAGAGTAAAACCGGGAGAATGAAAATAAAATAAAAGTTTCTGGCAGCAATCAATGCACAGTGGTGATGAATCAAGAAATTCTAAAAACTAAAAATAGCTAACCAGCGCAAAACTTACAAGATTCAGCAGAATCGAACTAATGTTCTGAAAATGGAACTCAATTTCGAAGGGGGAGGAAAAAAGAAGCAAAAAGCAACACTCACGCCATGGAGGTGGACTAGTAATGCAGTAAGAAACGTTGGGTAGCTGATCTTTCGGTGGATGAGCTTGAGGCTCCTCTACTTTCGGTGCTGCACCTCCCGCCATGACTCACTCCACAGCTTTCTCTGCTTTGAAACAACCTTTTTTCCTCTGCCCAAGAAACAAAAAATTTCCACAACCTGTACAACAAAACTCAAATCTAAGCACAACCCATCTCCTAAATCATCCAAAACAAAAACCCCAAATGATGAAAATGTGGTAATCTTAAACGATAGACACTAAAGTATGAACAGAAGAGAGAAAACAGTCAAAAACATGAGGACCCAGAAGAGTAAAACACTCACATGCACCACCACACAAGAATACTAGGTGGAAAAACTATAGATTGGACTCCACACAATAAAATAAATAGCACAAAAACAACAGAAAGTAGCCATGGGAAGGATATAATAAAACGAGGAAAAAAACCCACATCAGTTCTAGTAATTTCCCAAAAACAAGATGAGTAAAAGTACCTTTTAACAAGCCTTTCAGAAGCAAAATCAAGTGGGAAAAAAGGTTTAAAGTCAATACACCATTAACCCCACAGCTTAAAGTGTTTCACTGAAAAAAGTGAGAAAGAAAGGGAAAAAAAACCCAATAAAAATGGTTTGAAGCAAAAGCAGAGAGTATTCTGAAACAGCACCCAGCCAAAGCTTAAGAGATAGGTATGGTGTGAAGAAGCAGGTATGAAAGATAGAATGATACGATACAAAAAAGAAAAAACTGGATATACACACTGGTTGGAGTAGCTGCAAAGTGGCTTTTTCCAGGTTCCCTCTTTAATCTTTATCAATAAATTTTTAATTTTAAATTTTTAAAATTCCTTTTTCATTTTTACACAAAACCCATTTCTTCATTCCATTCTTAAACATGAAATTTAGTAAAAAAATTCATCCTATAAACAGTCATTACTCCAACTGACTTCCTTCCGAGTTTCCATTTTAAAAACAAATTAAATTAAATTAATACAAAACTCGAAACGACGTCAGTTAATGAAGTTGTCGAAACGGCAGCGTTTAAAGGATTAGGGTTTCGTTAACAAGGAGAAAGAAGGGACTGGAGGTTGAGCGGAAAAAAGACGAGAATGGGCATGAGGAAGTGGGGTTAGGGGGAAATAATTGGAGGGGCAGTTTGGGGATTTGGAGAGTGGGAATCACGTGCGAGCTGTGACAAGGGAATATCGGGCGCCCGAATCAACAAAAGCCAACGTTGAAAAGAAAGAACCGCCGACAAAATTCCCACATCCCTATTTTTCCCACAATTTTATAATCAATTAATTATTAATTAATAAAGTTGAATATACTTTTCTTATCTTTCAATTTCAATTATATTAATTACTTAAATGTGTAGCCTATAGTATCTCAACTCATTGGGGGAAAATGTGCTTTATTTTTGGGATATTATTCATATTATCTCGAAAATAAAATGGATAATTTGTTTATCTTACAAGGAGTGCGAGTTTCATTGATTTTTTCAATATGAAATTCTTAACCTGAATAGTTCGTCTATCTTATAAGAATTGTGAGTGTCGATTTTTTATTTATGAGATTCTCAACATTTGAACGATATGGAGATTAAAATTCAGTGAATAATATATTGGAAGTAAGTAAGACTTTTATATTTTACTAGACGATGAAATGGCATATATATATATATATATAATCACGTGATACATTAGGGAAAAAAATAACTATATATAATAGAGAAACTAACACGTCTATGTGTTAATTAAGTTATGTTTGTTTTGACAAATCTCATGTGAATACATGACACGGGTTTTATTTTATATTAAAACTACTTTCGTAACAAAAAAAAATCAAATACTTGCTAAATAAAACTTAAGATTTTGTCTAGCAACCACTGTTTTTGTTTTTTAAAATTAAGCCTACATACATTATTTCCACCTCGTTCTTTATTATCTATATTATATCGATTGTTTAAAAAACTAAGCCAAAATTTGAAAACTAAAAAAAAAAAAAAAAGTTTTCATAATGTTGTTTTTGTTTTTAAAATTTGACTTAAAAATTCAACATTACATTTAAAAATATGCAAACTATTGTAAAACACAGAGAGAAAATATACTTAATTTTAAAAAGAACAAACAAAAACTGATTACCAAATGGAACACAACTAAATCGTGTTTTCTTTATAAACCTAAATAAAACAATCTTAATGGAATTTACATATCTTCAAAATTGCATAAGTAATTAAAAATTGTGCATAATTTATTTATTTCAACTTCAACTATCATAGATTTGTCGAGTGATAAAAAAAACATAATCTCAATTCAAGGTTGTCCCGTAAAATCAACTGAACTATGTCTAAACTAACATAAACAGTCTCTCGATTACTATTTCAACTTTACATGAACTTAAAATATAATATTCAAATTAGTTGAATCATACAATTGTAACCTATGGTACATTTATGGCTAATACAATTGAAAATGTCCCTCTAGAAGCATAGAGTCGAGTACTAATTAATTCCAAACTAATTGGATGTAATAATTACAATTAATTTATTTAACCCACAGTACATTTTGGTTTATTTAATATTTTATAGTAAAATAAAATAAAAAGGCATGTGAAAAACATTTTAAAAAAATAGCCATGATATTTAAATAAATAAATAAATGAATCTTATTGTAAATTGATGAAACCTATCTTACAAAAATTGATTTACATAACATTTCGATTTACAACTGGCAGTGGCCTTCAATTTTGGCTTTTTGTCCCCCCGATTTATTTAATTAATATTCATTTATATTAACATGCTTTTGGCCGCACCCAATCTAAACTCTTTTCACCTAATTACA
The DNA here is from genome assembly GCA_037974625.1 of Cucumis cinereus. NCBI lineage: Eukaryota > Viridiplantae > Streptophyta > Magnoliopsida > Cucurbitales > Cucurbitaceae > Cucumis > Cucumis cinereus. The sequence continues at coordinate 17,021,876 of JBBPDJ010000008.1, forward strand.
TTACTTTTTTAAAAAATATATAAAATTAAATTAAGAAAGTATCTTTGTGTACCAATCGAATGTTTCCACGAGATAAATACATCACCAAATCTTACATACTTTTTTAAGTTTAATTTATAGTTTATTTCTAAATATTTGATTGACACTTTTCCAATTTGGTGGCTTTTTTTTTTTAAATCACTTTGCTACGTTTTATTATTATAGATTATGGTTTAGGGTTGTCCATACAAGATTCAAAGTTTATAGGTGGGTCCACGTATTGGTGGATACAGTGACAATTATGTATATAATGAGTATAAAGTTGAGAATGACTCGAGTTTCTTGGGCTTATACTGAATTCGTTGGTGACCAAAGTGTAAAGGAATTGGGAGGTAGTATTCTTTTGAATATCCTCGGTTTTTATTCTCCGACAAATAATGTTTATTCTCTCCAAAAATATATTTCAAAAGCTAGTCATATTTATATTGTATTATTATTTTTTAGGGTTAACTGCCTCACATGAGAAAAGTTTGTGTATATTGAACGTTTTGAGCTTATGGTTTGTATAAGCCTCAATCTTCATGTAGTGATATTGAAAATCTTTGTGCTTGTCGTTGAGACTTTTTGTTCGGTAACCATTGTAGAACTCGGGAGGAGTTCGATATTGATAAGCATATTGTATTGAGAGATCTCATACAAAGTTTGAAAAAACATTTTTTTGGAAGTAAGGAGAGTTCTAACTTAGACGAAGTCTAAGTTGAAATGTTGAAGAGTAAACTATACGGGAGTTTTCATTTTTTCTCAATCATAACTAACCAAAGTTATGCATAAAAAAAATGCAAATGTATTGTTAGAATTTAGAATACACTTTCATACAAATAATCACCAATTGAATGTCTATTCAAGAATTCTTTAAATCATATAAAAAACAATATAGTTGGACAAAATTTTGCATTTTAGTATATGAATTGTTATTTTCAAGTGGTCAACATTATAAACCACACATTAATAATTTATTTTTATATGTATATATATATATTAGAAAATAGGTGTAGTTATTAGTGGTGTGGCAACACTCAACTGACACAGCGGTTACGCTAGTACGGTGAAAGACCAACCAAGAACATTCATTACCCAACCAATGTTGTGTTATTTTGTTGTTGCATTCTTCTTTTTGAAAAAATGAAAAATAATAGAAAAACATCTTAAATCCATGTCGATGCATTGAATTGCTTTAGTTAAATTAGGTTTTATTAGACAAAATTGTATCCATTTAAATCATAAATTTAATAATTATATTACTTAATTTAATGTAATCTTTAGTTTAATGTTGAATTTGATAAAACTCGAGGTTAAGAGGCTTATTTGAAACTTTTCCTAATTTTGATTATACGGTTATTTTGTATATAACGTAGATTTTGTTTTAGTCCATTTAGTCTAATTTTATTAATTTATTAATAAAACACTTGTATGTATATAACGACCATTTTTTTTAAATTTGTTCATTTACAACTATGCATCGACAAGCATGGAAGTTATAGCTAGAAATTTTAAAATTAGGTGATAAAGTGAGTTTATTTCAATAAAAAGTAATATGACCTTTTTCTTTTTCATAGAACGAAAATTTGATAACTCAATCTAACACAATTATTGTATTAAAAAAAAGATTCGTGTGTAATTTAGAATGAATGTTTTAGATTTTTTAAGGGATTTATATATACATACATACATATATATATATACATACATACATACATATATATATATATATATACATATATAAAGGCAAGCCACAACTCGACTAAGGTAAATAAATAGAAATATCGTTACCAATCAATAAAAGAGGGGGACCACATAAAGCAAATATCGGAAAAACCCCTATTAGCCAAAATGTGGGATGTAAAATTCTAATCCCGACGAACGAAGCAAAAAGAAACATAATTAAACTTCGAAACTCCTCAATAATCGACTTGCTGTCCAACGAAGGATGGACCGAGCCGTTTAGAATTTTGATAAGAACCTCACAATTAGGAAGAATAGTTAGATTTTTTGCCTGAAAAACGAGAACCCAAATTGAGTCCCTCCAATATAGCATGAAATAGATTTTAATATTTTAGTATTTTAGTTTCATAGAACAAAAGAGTAGTTTGTTGATTATAAAGGTTATCACATTTATGAAGTAACTAAGAGCCTTTAATTGTAAAGTATGTTTTAATTACAATAATTAAAGATATAATTAACAGTTTAAGCGATTCTCTGACACGTGTCACTCTCGGATTTGTCATGGAGAAAAAAGAAATAAAATAAATACAAAAATAGGACTAGAAAAGTAATTTTAACAATGTCGCGGTTTCAATGGAAACTTCCTTTTTAATTTATCCTTTTGCCATATTTGATATTCCCCTAAATTTTTGTTCCTTTTAATTTATTATTATTATTTTAAGAAATTCAATAATTTTAGCAAATGACATGGACTTGTGATGAGTGTAGAATGATTTTTGTTTCCATCTTAACATTTTCTATTTCGATTTCGATGTATCTTTTTCGTCTGTTTATTTTAACACGTATTGTTTCAGCTTCGTAAATAAAAAGAACGAGAGAATGGACTTTTAAGTTTGTATTGTTTATATATTTTCTATAATAGTAGCACAATAGTTCCAAAATTATGAGCAACGGGAATAAATGAAATACCTTAAATATGAGAAACCATCAAAAATAAATTGTAGAAAAAACAAAAGAGAAATAATGCATCGAAAGAAAAATGTCATCGTTCATAATTTTAACGAACGAAGTCTTAGTTTGTACTGGCTCTTAAAGAGATACATAAAAACCAAATTATTACGTGTCAATGATTTATCTAGTTAGGTATTCAATGAGTATATATATCTACTTTTGTTTAAATGCTTGCTCGTAAACATGTTTTATATTTAATAATAGTATAATTTTCAGGCTAAATTTAATAATTTATATGTTAAAATTGAAACATTAAACTTTAAAGATAATAATAAAATAATATGACAAATTAAATTGCTAATCCACTCCTAAATCTCTCTGTAAATGATGAATTTTAAATCCCTAATTATGAACGGTCCGGAAAGCACGAAGATTTCAATTTTTGGAGATTCAATTTAGAGATGACGTCATTATTACCTAAAAAAGGGACAAATGAAAGAGAAAAGCAATTATTTGAGCCACTTAGCCCATGAGTTTTGTGGTCAAAATGAAATGATAATCAATTTCCACATTTAAAATAAATACCATATTTTTCTAATAAATTTTTTAAATGATTTTTTTATATTTGCTATAACCAGATTTGTGTATTTTATAGCTTTCCAAAATATAAATTCATCACCAGTGACACGTGAATGTCGATTAAGTTACTTTGGTCGTATTTTTCACTGTCGTCTCTCTTTTCAAAATGAACGTTGATACAACATACACATGTTTTATATATGTACCATACAAATTGTACCAAACTCATTCAAAGAGTGAGCTGATATAAATATCACTCGAGTCAATGAAAATGGTCAACATTATAAAGAGAATGAGTTTGAATTATGTACCTGTAGTCTAATATTTATATTAAAGAAAAAAATAGAGGTGAAATTATTAATTTTCAAATAAAAGCACTAAATAACGAAGTTCTTTAAGCACAGTGAAACAAGTAGACATATTACAATTATTACAGCAACCAACACAACAAAGATCAGCCTCTCTCCAGAACGAGAAAAAAAAATAGCAAGAGGAAAGATCTCTTTTCAAGACGATGTCGAAGTATAATGATTAATTAAATTCAAAATTTTACTTAAAAGTTACTATATTAGCAAATAATTTTCCAACTTCCACATGATTGTTTGAATTATGGGAGCTTGAAAACTAATTTTACTCAACACAAATTGATTGGCTCTACAAACCACTTTTGTCAATATGTGTAAAAGCTTCCTTTGAGAATATACACATCACCACTTTCTTAATAAATACTTTACCTACTTAACTTTGTCCTTTGCCCTTTTTCTTTTTGTGGGCCACCACCCCAATTTCAATTTATAATATTCTAAATTATTTCAAAATTGATTTTACTTTGTGGGCTTCAAATCAAAATCAAATCTTAAATTATGGGTTTTGAGATTAGGATCAAGATTTGCATAATTTCATTAGTTTTGTAATTAGTGGCATCATAATGATGTAATTATCTTGTCTTTGTGTGTATTATTATCTAATTAAAATAAATAAATAATAGTGTTGTTTGGTTAAAAAAGGAGGAAGATTTGCCATCTGTCTCATTTTTTTTTATTATATAGTTTTTATACAATGTTATTGTAGTTATCTTTTGTCATGACTTGATGAAGTATGTATGTGTATTTTAGAAAGCACTAGATAACAAAGCAATTCTAGAGTTTGAAGATGGAAATAAGTTTTCATACTTGAACCAAATTAAAGCCAACATTAATTATAGAAATTGACTTAGATATGGGATTTCAATCACAAGATTCCATTCGATCTAATCCATTTGAGTTGAATTGAATGGACCTTCTTACATCTTTACTAGAGGTGAGCACGATAGACATAAAAATCGAGTCGAACAACCAAAGTCGATCGATCGAAGATATGGAGAGATTTGATAGGTATTTACTGACAAACATTGCAAAAAGTTTCAAAGACTTAATCTTCTTCACGGTTGAAGTCGGTTTGAACATTTAGTAAATTACTCATAGATTGAAAAACCGTCTCCGACCAACCGACACACATCTCTAATTTTTGTTCTTGTTCAAGAAATCAAATTAGGAGTTTGATGGTAAGAGTCGAAGAGTTTATGAATAGTAATTGAAAAATAATAATAAAGAAAGAATAAATAAATAAATAAATAAGGTGGAAGTGGAAGTAGCTTTCAAATTCATAGAAGAAGGAAGGGCACAATACCCAAAGCCAAAAAGGGCACCTAAAGAGTGGGACCATCCTACTTTTGCAAATTCTGTGCCTCTTTTATAGGGCTCATTCTTTTCCACTTTTGCCCTTTTTCTAATCCAAAAGTTCATTCCTTTGCCTTTGCCCTAACTTTGGTGGGATGAGGGATATACCCTCAAATATTTTTAGGGTTTCAAAGGAATCCAACTTTACCTTCAAATTCCATCCCTTTCTTTTCCTCTTTTCATTCCATCTTTCTTCTCCTTTCGTATCTACTCCGCAACGCTACCGATAAGAATGATATAGTAAAAATCGAGTCGGTTGACAAAAACTGACTTCTTCAAAGGCAGTTTGTCGGAGAAGAGGAGAGACTCGTTTGACATTGGTTTGGAAAAATCATAATCCATGTTTTCGAAAAAAACTACATAATAAAATTGACTGATCGACGACCGATTTGTACTCTTTTTCGTTTTCCAATACTCTACAAATATTTAAGCATGTTTGATGACGATTTCGTTTTTCAAAACGAAGCTTATTCTTTTTAATTTTTAACAATGATTTGTATTTTTCTTTAACACCAAAAACCAAATCGAAACCTAATCGCTAAAGTGAGTTCAGTTTATAGTAATTGGTATGACCTTCCATTCTAGAAGTGAGAGGTTCGACCATTCTTAAAATTATCGTACAAAAGAAAAAAGCTCAAAACATAACATATAACCCAATAAACGTAAATACAACTTTTCAAATTTGATATACTAAATACACACCATGCTTGAAAGCTCAATTGTTTGTTTATCACATTCTTCAAGAAAACTTTGAATCGAGAAGATTTTGGGAATGAATAAACAGAATAATATATTTATTTGAATTAAAATATATGTGTATATATATATTATAAATGGACAATAGTTATAGAGGTCCATTGAATTTCTAAATGGGCCTACATTATATGAGAAGGAAAGCCCATTAAGTTTTGAGAAAAAGCCCGACATCAACTCATTTTTTGGGCCTCATGGATCTGGGGGGTTGGATAATTTGGGAAAACCCACAATCCTATTAACCATTTTGCATTACAATTGGGTGCAGATCCAATCTTTTACCTTTGGATGAAAAATCACCGCAATTATCAATAAACGATAGTTCACTTTGATCAATCGTATTAATCTTTAGTTTTACGGAAAAAAAATCTCTTTTGATTAATTTCTATTTAGTTTTCAAAAACTATTTTTGTAGTTTTTTAAGTTTGAGTTTGGCTCGTAAACTTGTTAAGTCACATCAATTTTAATCATAAATTGTGTTTCATCAAATTGCACATCAAACTTGGACATGTGTTACAATCAATTGACAAAAATCTAGGCGAAAAAGACAATTTTTTTTTACACTGACGGTAACAATTTCATTTTTACTTTTTTTATTTTAAAAATTAAGTTAATTTTCTACTCATTTCATCTACTGATTTGTATCTTTATTGAATTTAGGGTACAATGGTTGAATTTTTAGTGAATTTTTTTAAAAAGCTATTATTGTGACAAATTTCAAATTTAACACTAATTCAAGTTTAAAATCCAAATTTCCAATTTTATGACAAATTTCAAATTTAGGTAAAATCGACTAATTTTCTTAATAAAAAGCTGTCGGCGTATTACCCTCGGGTTTCAAGTCCCTCGCGCTTCGCAGACTTCTGTCGCCACTGCTTCCTCGCCGCCGCTCGCTCGCCGCCGGAGCCTAGATCGTTGCAGCTGGGTGGAGACAAGTCTTGTTCGAGCTTACCTGCTCCTTCTGTGTTCAGTCCGTCGCTCAGTAGTACGACCACGACCTGCAGAATTAGAGGTGGGTGACCTAGATTTTCGTGTTGTTTTGGTGCCGAAGTAGTTTTTCTTTTTTGTTCTTCAGCGTTTCTCACTGATGGTTGAGCCTCTGATGCTTTTTGGTTGATGATTAACCCCCTCTCCAGTTTCTGATTAGTGATTACGGACTAATTTGCCCTTCTCTACTGAGATTAGATACGCATTTTCTATTTTATGTGAGATTCATCGTTGCATAACCGTAACTTTAGGACCTTTGTGTCGTTTATTCGAAATGGAATGATCTGAATTTGTATCCTTATTTTTTTTGTTCCATTTCACTCATCTTTTCTGTGTTTCTTTTAGTAGAAAAAATGAAGATCGAATAATTGGTAAAATTATTTTCTCAGAAAGAGCAGGAGAGAATTATTGGATTGTGTGAGAGAACTGGTCCAGTAGGATATGTTGTTTTGTGGTTATTAGCTCTCTCGCTCTTTATGTATCGATCTTAGAGTGGTTCATGATAATTGGTTGCATTGCATGCATGTCTTGTTACTTGTTAAATGGAGGCGGCTTAAGAACTTGTGTTGGGATTCTTGTGTTGATCACTCTATTTCAAATCAATCGATTACAAGGATTTTATTGGAAATCGAATTGAACAAAAGTAAAACAATGTTTGATAACCATTTTGTTTTTTCTTAATGAAACCTATAAACATTTTTTTCATCAATTGGTTTCTGTATTTTGTTTAGATTGTAATAGTATTTTACGAAATACAAACCAAAATTTCAAATGTTTACATAGGACCACTACTAAGAATTTGTGAGAAAACAAGGACAATTTTCAAAAACCAAATGGTTATCAAATGATGCCTAAACTTGTACACACCTACTATTCTTTAATGATCTAGAAGCATAAATTTATGGCTGGCATTTCGTCTTCAGATTATTTATTTTTGTTGTTTTTGAAAAGTATTTAGTCTCACAGTTTTTAGTCTTTCAATTCAAGCAGGTTAGTGCAGCCATGTTTTTGACACGAGTGTTTGGGAGAACATTTCTAGCTGCTGCTAGATCAGAAACTTCTTCTGCTGCAGGTGCTGCTGCTGCTACAGCTAGGACGGGCTATAACCCGCTTGAGGAGTTTTTTGAGGCAGATAGAAGTCCAGATGATGACAAACCTGTTGTATATGGTATATTCTTATATTGCCGTCGAACTTTTGGTTTTCTTTAACAGCCCATAAATTCGTATATTGGTTCATTCATTTTGAAGAATTTCAAGGTACCGTTCTTCTGGGTATGCAACTTATACCCCGTCTGGTCCAATGTAGTAAAATTTGAAACTTGAAGCCATGGAGGGTTCCCCAACTCATGAGGATGAATACAAGCTGATCAGATACAGCCACTGCCCTAAAAGAAAATACCCTCATTGTGATGAATAGAGTCTGAATGCATCCTTTGAGATAACAAACATTTGAATTGGTCAGAGTACTTAAATTGGTCACTGTGGAATATGAATTCTTCTGCTTCATTGATTAAATATCACAAATGTCATATGTTTTATATTTCTGAATTTTATATGAGATAATAGGTGAAATGTGTAATTACCAATACATTAGTTTTAGACCTACGAAGTCTTAACACTTTGGAGACACCAAAGTACTTCAAAAAAATATAGATTTAATTTTATTATAGTTTCAATAGTGTACGTTCTTCCTTCTTTGTTTACTATGATAACGTGGCTGTTTGTAAAGATACCTGATCGGTTGCAAGGTGAAGATAGGAGCGAGGACATTAAATAGGTGTAGGCAGCCATAATTATGTCTGGTCTATCTTCTATACCTGTCAGTGCTTTCTTATTGCTGAAACTGTGTTATGTGTGCCATGTGATCAGTCCTTTAAAGTTTTATGTGCGCTTTTGGGCTTTTTAGAAATTGTTCTCTTTATCGCTGCACATGCGATACAAATTTATGTTAATGCTTTAGTGTGGTGTCTATTCGTGCGGTGCGATTAATCTTTTTGAATAAATTTGGCTTGCTCGTTGTCAAGAGGCTATTTTGTTTAAGGATTTTAGATGCATATTTTTCTCATGTCAATACAGACTTGATCTTTGCACAAAGTTGCTACTTCTTAGGAATAAAAAAATCTCTTGAAAAATCCAAAATCAAAGTATGATCTATGATGTAATAGAAAATTCTCTCTCTTGGTGGCCACCCACCTATACTATAAAGGATAGAAATATCCTTAAAGTTGTTTGACTCTAACTTTATAGTCTTAGTCTCTTAAACAGTTGTGTGAGACCCAAATACTCATGGATGACCAAAGAATCTTCATAGTTTGGTGGCCACCCCATATGAGATGATATTGGTATCTTATGAATTTTGCAATATACAATTCTGTAGGATGATTTCATGGACATACATATTGTTCTGGATGCTTGCAAATACAAAAGGCGCTCGTTTAGTTTGTGTTGCCATGATTGAAATTTATAGTATAAATAAGCAGCCGCGGGCCAAAGGACAAAACTCATCTTTCTTGCAAAATGGAAGGAGAGAAAAAGCCCCTTCGTTAGAAGTTAGAAAAATTCTTGTAGAATCCTATGGCTGAAATTTTGGGCTTTGTTCAAAATACATTATTGAGATTCTCATTGCAATTTATGTACTGTTAGGTCGAAGTTGGAAGGCTTCCGAACTACGGCTCAAGTCTTGGGACGATCTTAATAAGCTATGGTATGTCCTTTTGAAGGAGAAGAATATGTTGATGACACAACGCCAGATGCTGAATGCACAAAATCTGAGGTTTCCTAATCCAGAACGCATTCCCAAGGTAGAAGTTGACACAAATTTCGTATTATCTTCAAATTATAAATATAAGTTCAATTTGATTTCTTTGTTTTGTTGGATCTGTTCCCTTCTCCTCCTTCAGTTGTGTAATCTTAGGCCTGGCAATAGCTCTCCTTTCACTACTTTTCTATTCTAATGTTAATGGTGGTTGTTGATACGTGTAATTTAGGTGAGGAAGTCAATGTGTCGAATCAAGCAAGTACTTACCGAGAGAGCCATCGACGAACCAGATCCTCGGAGATCCGCAGAGATGAAGAGGATGATAAACGCTCTGTGATAACCGAAAGTGTTTTGAAATAAGTTTAGTATGCCCTAGATCTTATCATCTCAGAGACCAAAGAAGAGAGAGTTAGCAAGATAATGCACGCCCAATGCAAAGTCAGTTCAAATTCATTCTGTAATCGAAGATCTCGTTAGAACCCTAGAAACTGTTTGATGATTTCTAATCTTGTTTTTATCTTTACACTAATCAAAGTTTCGAAGATTGTTTTGATTTGTGCCAAGATCGAAAACATTGGCCAAGTTTATTCTTTAGATGATTTGGAATACATGTGTGTACGTGTGTGGAACAAGTTGAAAATGAAAGAGTTGACAAAAAAAAAAAAAAAAAAGAAAAGAAAAGGATGGTTTGATGTGGTGTGTTGGGAAAATGAATGTATTGTCATGAATGTTAGGAGGACCATAAACACAAAGGTAGAATGTGTGTTGATGCTTTGGTTTTGATAATCCTATGCAGCTGCTCATTCCAATTCTATTCCCTACACAAGGGGGCAAACCCACATCATTGGATTAGACAATGTTGCTTTTTTTCCATTAGCTTCTTAATCAAGATTGTTATTCATGAGAAGAAAAAACAGAGGGTCCCTCCTTTACCTCCTCCTCTCTCCCCCACTTTCAAGTACTGCCATGTGGCACAATCTCATCGGAAACACACCAAGTGGCGCGATCTCATTGGAAGGAAGTAAAAAAGAGGAATGATTTCTATTGTGTCACCTTTAAAAATAGTAATGTGGGTTGGAATTGGAACAGGTGAAGACAGACAACCTTAACTTCAAAAAAAAAAAAAAAAAAAAATTACAAGATGGATTTTGCTGACAGACAGAGGGCCAAGCGTCACCGGCTGGGTAACCTAATCACTCCCCGGAGGGAAAAAATGCCCGAAACGGAAAGGAAAAAAGTGGGACCCATATAACGACGAAATGAAGCCCCTTGGATTGAATGTCAGACTCAAAGCCACCAAAATTTAAAAAGAAAAAAATAAAAAACAAAAAAACAAAAAAAAACCCAGTTGAGTAATTAAAATGAAAAGTCAAAATTGAAGAAATAAAAATAAAATAAAATAAATAAAAAAGCATTTTGGGGCACGTTCTACAAAATCACTTGCGGCCATTGCATCACCGCCATGTTTATTTATCATTTACTCAGACCGAACTGCCCGATCTGCCCAAAACTGCCCGAGGTCTCGGGTTGTATAGGAAGTACCAAGTACAACATCTCCTTTCTGCCGTCTGGCTCTCTCTCACAAAACTCCCAAAAAAAAAAAAAAAAAAAACCTTCTTCTTCCCTTCTGTGTGCGCGTTCGATTTTCTCACTCTAGATTCTCGCACTCTTCTCTCTCTATTTCTCTCTCTAGGTTTGAAAGGCGGCTCGAAAATCTTTAATCATCTCTTTGCGTGTGGGTTGGATCTGGATTTTAATTCGATCACTCTTCAGTTTTAGATAAGGTAAACCCTAGAATTCGTGGTACGCCGGTGACGGGATTTTACGGATACATCCCTTTCTTATCTTTATTGGGATTATTGTTGATTATTCATTGATCTAGGGTTTTTTCTCCGGTTAACCCGATAGCTTTCAATTGGGTTTCCTCTCTCCAATTTTAGGGTTAGGATTGATGGTACTCGTTCGGCGTGAAGGTGGGATCGTGCCTGGAATTGGGGAAAATGCTAGGCTATGCATGGGCGTCGAGGTGAGGACTGGAAACGGATTCGGCACATGTGGACAGTCCCCACACCTGCTACTCAGATCCTAGAAGCAGATGGTTCTTCGTCATCGTCTTCGTCTGCACCTAATTCGTTTTGCAAGGTTACGTTTTTTCTGTTTCGTTTTCTTCTGATTGTTGTTTTTCTTTACATAACGCTTTGTGGTTTAGTTTTCTTTGTGGTTGTTTTAGACGAAATGGAAACGTTGAAGATATTTTTTGTTGCGTCAATGTTGGAGGGGGGAGGGGGAGGGGGAAGGAGAGATGGAGGAATTGTTTTTAGTTCTTATGGAGGAATTTAGTGAATTGTCTCTAAAGCATTGGATGAGGTTTGGAATATTTGTTTTTATTGTAGGAATTTGGCTTTTCTTTATCCTGTTGAGGATCTTGGCATTGGATGAGCGGTCTGTAGGCTTCGGGAAAGGTCTCATATTCAGTACAGAAAACTATATGGTTTTTTTCTGCTTGGCATTACCAAATGCTATTGTAGATTCTTTGCCTGTTTGGGGATCGGGCGTTATGTCGTCTGTGACCAGCAAGTTAAATAGCTTTTATTTTTTCTCCATCCCCGTCAACGGATGTTTTTATTTTGAGTCGTCTGTTTCAGGTTTGTTACCTAGTCTGTTGGTGTGTTTGCCTCACCATGGCAGGATGGTTACGGAAATCACTTCAGGTCCACGGGGGGTTTCTTAATTACCTTGCTATTTTGAAAGTGGATTTGTATATGGGGATTGAGTAAGACATCTTATTGACTAGTTTGAATGAAGAAGCAATTCAATGTGTCTCAACAAAACATTTCTATGAAAATATTGTTTGAACATACATTTGTTGATATAAGTGAATTCATGTTTGCTGATTGATGGGTGACCTTATGTTTTGCTGTTTTTCTCATGGAGAAACATTTTATTTTTAAAAGGTGCGAGAGTTTTTCCCCTCCTGGTTTTTTCTTGAAGCTGTGAAAGAATACATCATGTGGTTTAATTATCGTGTAGCTTCTTGTAATCTTGCTTATATTTGTTAGTTCCTCTTTAATTTTCTAATTTTTATTGATAGTCATTTATCTTTTGACAACTAACAATCATCTACTCTCCTTGAACAGGGTGGACGTAGGATTAGTGTTGGTGATTGTGCTCTTTTCAAACCCCCCCAAGATTCCCCTCCTTTTATTGGCATAATCCGGTGGTTGACAGCTGGTAAGGAGAATAAGTTGAAGTTAGGTGTAAATTGGCTTTATCGATCTTCTGAACTAAGGCTCGGCAAAGGCATCCTTTTGGAAGCTGCGCCGAACGAAGTCTTCTATTCCTTTCATAAGGATGAAATTCCTGCTGCATCTTTACTCCATCCGTGTAAAGTTGCATTCCTTCCAAAGGACGTTGAACTTCCATCAGGGATTTCGTCATTTGTGTGTCGAAGAGTGTATGACATAACCAATAAGTGTTTATGGTGGCTAACTGATCAGGATTATATTAATGTAAGTTCTTGATGCTTTTTTAATTTCTCTCTCCTAGATACTGTGATCTTTGGCTAATCTTATTTGTTTTGTCAGGAACGTCAGGAAGAAGTAGATCAATTGTTATATAAGACAAGATTAGAAATGCATGCTTCAGTGCAACCCGGTGGCCGATCACCTAAGCCTACAAGTGGTCCAACATCAACATCTCAGTTAAAAGCTAATTCAGATAGTGTTCAAACCACTGCCTTTCCTTCTCACACAAAAGGCAAGAAAAGAGAAAGGAGTGACCAAGGATTAGAATCTGTCAAACGAGAACGTACCGTCAAAGCTGATGAAGGGGATTCTGCTAACTGCAGATTGGAAAATATTTTGAAGTCAGAGATTGCAAAATTTGCTGAAAAAGGAGGCTTAGTTGATTCTGAAGCCGTTGAGAAATTGGTGCAGCTTATGCTGACAGATAGAAATGACAAAAAAATTGATTTGGCTGGCAGATCAGCACTTGCTGGTGTGATAGCTGCTACAGATAAGGTTGAGTGCCTTAGTCAGTTTGTTCATCTTAAGGGTTTACCTGTACTTGATGAATGGCTTCAAGAGGTTCACAAGGGAAAAATTGGCAGTGGTGGTAGCCCCAAGGATGGCGACAAATCAGTTGAGGAATTTCTCCTGGTTTTGCTTCGTGCCCTTGATAAACTACCTGTAAATCTTCCTGCTTTACAAATGTGCAACATTGGAAAGTCTGTGAATCATTTACGCTCGCATAAGAATTTGGAAATTCAGAAGAAAGCAAGGAGCTTAGTGGACACATGGAAAAAACGTGTGGAAGCTGAAATGAACATTAATGATGCGAAGTCTGGTTCAAACCAAGCTGTTGCATGGAGTGCAAGAAGTCGTCCATCTGACGTTTCTCATGGAGGGAGGAATCAAGATGCATCCTCTGAAGTGGCCATGAAGAGCTCGGTTTCTCAGTTTTCTACATCCAAATCTGCTTCAGTTAAGCTTGCCCAGGATGATAGTGTTACAAGATCTGCATCTGCCTCTCCTGGTTCTATGAAACCAGTTTTATCACCTGCATCAGCAAGCATTAACTCGAAAGATGGTTCTTCCAGAAATCCGGGTGTTTGTGGCACAACTGATCTTGTTCAAACTATTGTCAGGGATGAAAAGAGTAGCAGTTCGAGTCAGTCCCACAACAATAGTCAATCATGTTCTAGTGAACATGGTAAAAGTGGTGGTTTAGGGAAAGAGGATGCAAGAAGCTCTACTGCTGGTTCAATGAGTGTGAATAAGATCTCGGGTGGTGGATCTCGCCAGCGCAAGTCAGTTAATGGATTTCCTGGTCCTGTTCTCTCAGGGGGTCAACGAGATGTAGGGTCGGGTAAAAGTTCTTTGCATAGAAACACAGTTTTGGAGAGATCATCACAATCTGGAATGACCTTTGAAAAGGCATCTGATGGCCCTGTTGGTGAGGGGAATAGTCCTAAACTGATAGTGAAGATCACTAATCGTGGCCGGAGTCCTGCACAGAGTGCTAGTGGAGGATCTTTTGAAGATCCTTCAACAATAAATAGCAGGGCTTCTTCTCCTCCACTTTCGGAAAAACATGATCAACTTGATCACAGTAAGAGCGATACATGTCAACCTAATGTTACTGGAGATGTGAATGCAGAGTCCTGGCAGAATAGTGATGTAAAGGACACGGTGATTGGTGCTGATGGTGCTGATGGATCTCCTGCTGCTGTAAATGGTGAAGAGCGATGTCGGGTTGCAGAAGATGTAACAGTTTCAAAGGCTACTCCATCATCATTGGCGAATGATCATAAGAATGGAAAGTTACATGAGGCTTCTTTCAGCTCCATAAATGCTTTAATTGAGAGCTGTATTAAATGCTCTGAACCTAGTATGCCTACCTCACTCACGGATAATGTTGGAATGAATTTACTCGCAAGTGTAGCAGCCGTTGAGATGTCGAAGTCTGATTTTGTTTTGCCTTCCGATACACAAGAAAATATCACTGCAACGGACCGTTCTACTAGAGGCAGCGATTGTAAGATCAAAGTATCTTGTCCTGAAGAGGATGCTAGAGATATAGATGGTACCGAGCAGGGTGTGATCACCAGTTCCTTTGGAGGTAAAAATGTGGAAGGAAGGTCTGCTTCACTATCTGAAGAGAAACTGGTTGGAGATCTGAATGGTCATTCAAAATCTCCTGGTGTAAACTTGCAACAAACTGCTGTGCCGTTGGCAGATGGGTGTATAAAAATGAACGACCCTGGAGGTCCTGCCTCTCCTGCTAGGGTACCAGAGCAAGGCTTTGAGAGCAAGGGGGTTAAACCAGTCAAGAGCAGAAAGACAGCTGATGTAGTTGATGGAGATAGCAGCCCAGAATCGAAACCAAAACCGAGCAGTTCTCTTCCTGATGGTGGCATGGTTGGTGACGGTATCTCGAATCGGGAAGTTGCAATGGATGTTCATGATGATTCTTTGCATCGGCGGCAAGAAGTTGAGAGCAATACAAATAATAGACTGAATGGTATTAGTACAGCAGATCAAAGGTTATCTTCCAAGTTGAACAGTGATTCTGCTAAATTAAGGAACGACGGACTACTTCAGGCTTCAGGCTCTTCAAGTGATCTGGTTTCGGTAAATGCAAGTGGGACGAAGGGCGAGAAAGATGATGAAGCGACAGCTGATGTCAAACTTGAAAAACATCAAAGTGATTTAGATCCTAAGCCTTCTGAGTCCCGAGGTTTAGGTGGCTTGTGTTCAGCTACCAACCATGAAGATGAGCATGTGGAGGAGAATTTGGAGCCCAAAGGGAACACAGAGAGAAGTGGAGGACAGACACATCATGGGCAATCTATTATTTCTCCTGTTCAAGAAACGGAGCAGCCTAAGGCGTCCAAGAGATCCAAATTAGCTGGTGTTGAAGCAGAAGAGGCGGAGGAGTCTACATCCACTGCTGCAGATGCTGGTTCCATGTCTGCTGCGGGTGTTTCAGATGTGGATGCTAAGTTGGAATTTGATTTGAATGAAGGCTTTAATGTTGATGATGGAAAATGTACTGAGCCAAGCAGCTTCACACCGTCTGGTTGTTTGACAACTGTTCAGTTAATTAGTCCGTTGCCCATTACTGTATCTAATGTGGCAAACAACATTCCTGCTTCAATTACAGTTGCAGCTGCGGCGAAAGGAGGTTTCGTACCACCTGATGATCTGCTGAGGAGCAAAGGGGAACTTGGTTGGAAAGGATCAGCAGCCACAAGTGCTTTTCGACCTGCTGAACCTAGAAAAGTTCTAGAAATGCCTCTAGGTCTTGCAACCACTCCACTTGCTGATGTTTCAGCCAGCAAAATTTCTCGACCCCCATTGGATATTGACTTGAATGTTCCCGATGAAAGAATTATCGAGGACATGAATGCTCAGATGTCTACTCAGGAGGTGGCTTCTAAGTCTGACCTCGGACATGGTATAGGCGCCACACAGGGACGTTGTTCTGGAGGACTAGATCTTGACTTGAACCGAGTTGATGACGCTCCCGATCCAAGCAACTTCTCCTTGAACAATTGTCATAGAATAGAGGCTCCTCTTAGTGCTAAATCATCTACTGTTCCTCTCAATGACAAGGTGAATTTTCGTAGGGACTTTGATTTAAATGGTCCTATTGTTGATGAGGCCACTACTGAACCATCAATATTTCCTCAGCATGCCAGAAGCAGTATGCCAGCCCAGCCATCAGTTTCTGGCCTTTGGATGAACAATGCAGAAATGGGAAATTTCCCATCATGGTTTCCTCCAGGGAATGCCTATTCAGCTGTTGCAATTCCATCAATTTTGCCTGATAGAGCAGAACAGTCATTTCCAGTTGTTGCAACAAATGGACCATCCAGGATTTTGGGACCCACAAGTGGTAGCAGTCCATATAGCCCTGATGTCTTTAGAGGGCCAGTATTATCGTCTTCTCCGGCAGTGCCGTTTCCTTCTGCAACTTTTCAATATCCTGTCCTGTCTTTTGCAAATAGCTTTCCTCTACCTTCAGCCACGTTTTCAGGTAACGCAACAGCATACGTTGATTCATCATCCGGTAGCAGGCTTTGCTTCCCAGCAGTCCCTTCACAGTTCTTAGGTCCTCCTGGTACAGTTTCAACGCCGTATCCAAGACCTTATGTTGTCAGTCACTCAGATGGCGGCAACAATACTAGTTCTGATAGTAGTCGAAAGTGGGGAAGACAAGGTTTAGATCTAAATGCTGGTCCTGTAGTTCCAGACATTGAAGGAAGAGAGGAATCATCATCCTTGGTACCAAGGCAACTATCTGTTGCCAGTTCGCAGGCCACTGCCGAAGAGCATATGAGGGTTTACCAGCCAGCAATTGGCATAATGAAAAGAAAGGAGCCAGAGGGAGGATGGGATGGGTACAAACAGTCATCATGGTAGTAGGAAGATCCCTGTTGAATCCTGATAGCTGGTGAGTTCTTGTTTATATCTGTCTTATATCACTTATGACTTCAGGCTTCAACCTCCACCCTTTGTCTGAAAGACGTAGGGTGGGGGTAGGTATTTTTCATTTTTAACTTGAATATTTATATATATATATATATATATATTTTATTTGTATTTCAGGATTTATCTTCTAATGTCAAAACTTGTTAATTGCATGTTTTTTCAGTGGTTAGAGGGATTTGCATTGAGCTGACTTCCACTGGTTGTCATCTAACTTTGTGTGCTTTCCGGAGGAGGTGGTGAGTAGTATCTCATGTTCTTCATGGTCTCCAATCCCACACCTTTTCTCTGTATCAGTTGTAACTTTATTAAAAAAGAAAAAAAGAAAAAAAAAAAAAGAATGTCTGGGGCCTTTCAAAGCTTCTTCTTGTCACTTGAATTTGTTCTGGGTGGCTGCAGATAATTTCTTCTTTGTAGATATTTAACTATTGGGAAAGCATGCACTATCTGTTGCCCAGACACTTTGATAATTGGTGCCGATACAGGTGTTTTCCAGTGCATCAATTTAAATATACTGTTGAACTCAAAACCACCCCCCTTTCCGTCCTTTTTGCTGCACAGCTATCTCACCACATATGAACCGGTGAATTGCTTTGCTTTGCTTTGAGCATATTTATGATTTTCATTTTTTCCCTTCAGGATGAAAGCAGTGGGTGCAATTCTGATTCTGACTCATCATGCATCATTTCAATTCATTTAATTTCCCTTCCTCCCCCCCCCTCTCTCTCTCTCTTCTACATTCTGTCTTTTGTCTTTGCTAAATAATCAATGTGTTCCCTCCCTCATTTTTCCATGCCGGAAATATCACTCTTTAATTTTAACATGGAGTTTTGTTTTCGTAGTTGTAGTTCTACTTCTCTCTTCAGTTCTTTCCACCGTCTGGCTGAGTTTTAAACTAACAATTGGGTTCTCTTTGTTTTGTTTGACATGGTTGTGAAATGTTCAGGGTCCCCAGGTGGTAGAATTTTGTTGGTTTTCTATTTCCAATTAAAACTGTAAAAGCATTCTAATTCATTCTTTTCCTTTTGGAATGAATAGAACATGTTATGTTATTATTGTACAGTCAGCCAAATGGAGAACGAGAAACCATGAGTTTACGCCATATAATCCATCCTTCCCCCCAAAATAATTGTATACAACAGAACCACTAAGACAAACTATAAAACTGAATACCAATCATACTTGAGCAAAAAAGAAACATAAAAAGAAAAATAGTCTCTAATATTACAGCCAAATTTTCTTCTAGTTTCCCTTCATTTTCTTCCAAACAACCCTCTGTTGTTTTATTATAAAGCTGCTCTCAACTTTGCCTTGCAAGGTTTCTTCCACAAAACACATTTCTGCATCCAAAAAACACACAACCATAAGTTTACCCTGTGCAGTGCATTCATTCGTATTAATATTTGATAGCAAACCCAGACGAGCTGAGGGTTCGATAAGAAAACTCACAGGAGACACCCTCGGTGTGGCCGTTTCTTTTCTTTTTGCTTCTGTGGTGGCTTGATAACCACCTTTATTGCTGCATCGAAAACTGATTTCACATTCTGCAATGGAAAGAAATTAAACAATGACGGGATGTGAAACTTTCTATTACCATTGTCTACGAATTTGCTATGTTGAGCATAAAGAATGTTGTGAAAGAAGTACCTGCTGGGTTTTTGAGCTGCATTCGACGTAATATGTGGCGCCGATCTGTTTACGGAGTTCCTCACCCTGATTTTAATGAACCATCAAACACCAGGAGTTATAATTCATCTTAACCATGAGGCCTACTTTCACCTCCTTTTAGCATATCAAAAATGGAAAACAATCACCTGTGAAGTGGTTACGGGCACCAATCCAGGATGATCGGCCAAATAGAATTTGTCCTCTCGAAGATCTAAGAAACGAGAATAATCACAAGTTAATCTCAATCATATTATCTACAGTATAGGAACACACTAAATCGTTTGCATCATAACTTGATAAATCAAGAGTGAGAGCATTACGGCAAGAATTTTGTAATGCCAAGTGCCTAAGTGAACAGAAAAATGGATGTTTGCGTCAAATTATAGTAAAGTTGCTTTAGGACCGAGTTGGGTTCCCTGTGCAAAGGGCTTATTCGGGCTTTGGAGGAAGGGATTGTCAAAAGAGAAGAAACACATTGTCCAAACATTGATCTGGGGAGTTAGGCAACCTCGTCAAGCTCATCTGGAGAACGAGTCTGGACGAGTCTGGCCTCAAAAGGTATCGACCAATCTGGTAAAAATAGGCCCCGCTTCAATTCTCATCAGTGGCTCATAAAAGAGCAATTTTCCAAAAACCCGAGTACCTCTTCTCATGCTTTGCTGCACCTATTAGTGTCTAGTTGTATTATTATTTGGCTCCCTGCACACCTTTAACTCTTCTGCAAGTACATAATGCTGGTCCTCACAATAATTTAAACAATGAAAGCACCTAAACATAAATATATCGGTATCTGCCCCATCTCACGAACGAGCAAACGAAAGGACTTTGTACATCCTAACATGAGCGCCTAGAGACAATAAAGTTTCTTCTCTAATTAAGTAGTATTCCAGGGCCTCGATCCGAACTCAGATCTGTAACGACAAGGTCCCGCATTTTGGAAACAGTACAAACGAAAACAACAGTGGTTTCTCTAGTCCAGGACTTCCCTGTTTGCAAGCATTCCTACTTTAGAAAACCTCTATCCAACTCCTACCTTCTTTTCACCAAATTCAAAGGAAGAATAATAATAAAAAAAAGGATTAAGGAGATAATATTTGCTTTGGTTATATCTATAATCTACTTCATTTTAACTGCTTAATTTAAATGAATAAAGAAAAAAGAAGGAAATTTGAAAAGAATGCAACTAATATATCTTGAGTAAACAACAATCAGAAAAAGATGGCCTACCCAATTTGGTGCCAACCAACACCACTGGGATTCCAGGTGCATAATGTTGAAGCTCCGGAATCCACTGACCAAGAACCAAAGCATTAGAAATTTCAAGTACCCAAACATGAAGATGATGGAGATGTCACACATTTATTGCGTCGACTTGTTAAAGAAAAAGAAAAAATTCTTATATTGATTCACCTTCTTAAGTACGTTTTCGTAACTCGCTCGGCTAACTAACGAAAAAGCAAGGATGAAAACATCAGCTCCTCTGTAGCTTAATGGCCTTAACCTATTGTAATCTTCTTGACCTATATGACATTACAACCAAAATTCAAAACCAAGTTTTCATAGTCTAGAATTTATATGAACAGTTGACCTATACATACAACTTCAAGAGTTGTTCTAAGGAAACAAAGGGGTTATATTATACCTGCTGTATCCCATAGGCCTAAATTGACAGTGGTGCCTTCAACCACAACATTTGCACTGAAGTTGTCAAACACAGTGGGTATATAATCCTGATAAACACAACTGATTATGTCTTCTGTTGAAAAAAGACAAGCAATTATGATAACAACACTAATGCCAAACAAAAAGTCTCTCTCCATGGAAGGAGAGGAAGCAAGAACCATGATCAAATAGAGTAAAATCTAGAGATTAGAATCAAATATGTACAAGAAAATAAAAGAACCCTTCAAGAAAGGAAAGAGAGCAATTGGAATTTAGAACCCAAAATTATGAGAAATACAGAAAGAAAACACATCAATAGCAGCAGAGAAGATCAGCAAATGGAACTACAGAACTAATGTAACCCAGAAATGGTAAGAAACATTAGTTAAAAAAACGTTAAAATTGAGACACCCAGATGAATCTTTTGATTAAAAGAAGAACAACATACAGTGGGGAATTTGTTACTGGTATAACATATGAGCATGCAGGTCTTCCCAACAGCTCCATCTCCAACCGTAACGCACTTGATGAACCTTGAAGCACTGGAAGCCATTGAACAAAAAAACAAACAAAACCCAGATGGAAAGAACAACCTCTCAGACTCTAAAACCGTTGAGAAAAGGAAATTGCTACACACACAAAGCAAAATCAAACAAACAAAATGGGTTTTTCGTTTGGTGTTTATAGAATCGTTATGGGTTTTGATTCAAGAAGAAAAGAGAGAAAAAGAGAGAAATGAGAGAGAGGGTTGCAAGGCAAAGTATGGTAAATCACATGATTCTCACTAATTCACCCTTTCCTCTCCGCTCTCTTCTTTTTTCAGTTTTGGCTGTGAATTTGGGGGTTGGGATTTCATTACGAGTTTATATCGCAATTCATATAATCACATCAATTCGTATCAGTTTTTCATTATTATTTGCCTTTTTCTTTCCTTCCACTTTGTTTAGGTGTGAGAGTTTTTCAGGAAAAAAAAAAAAAAGTAATTTTTGTCAATTTCTTTGAATCATTTCCATCAAACAAGAAATACCCTTCTGGTTTTCATTACCCAATCAAAAAAATTTCTGCTTCCTCCAATTCCACCCAAAAAGAAAACCCATTTCTTTATATCAAAACAAAATCCTTTTCAGCCATAAGAAAATGCCATTCAAGAGAGAAATCTTGTGTATTTGATTAAATTTATTAGATAAAAATTGAATCTTTATCATCCTTTTCACTTTGTCTAACTTTTATGATTTTGAATTTAATGTAAAATGCAGTTGGGTGTTAAATTCTATTGTATAAATAGATAAAGTTCAAATCTTGAAATGTGAGATTTTATTTTTATTTCTTTGTTATTAGATACAATACATTAATATTAAAATTGGATAAAAAAGAAATAAATTTAAAAAATAAAAAAAGTTAAAGTGGAATGGTGGAAAAGTCTAAGGACCACAACCCAAATTTTCAAAATTGCTAAAAGGACTTTAATTTTATTTATTTTTCTTTATTTTCCTTTTTTTCAAAAGAAGGAAAAGGAAAGGGCAACATAGTTTATTGATTTAGTTTTGACCTTAAAAAAAAGTTCATTAATTGCTTATTAGTTATTACTAATTACCTCAATTTATTATTATTATTTTTTTCTAATTCAACATAGTCGTGATAGAAAATCAAACCATCCATTTTAAAATGGAATTCGAAATTTTGTAATTGGACGTTTGATAGTGACTTAAAACAAAGATATAAAATCTTTAACATGCTCGACTTCTTTTACTTTTCATAGTTTGTATCTCTATCTTTTAAAAACGATTTGAGTTTAATTGACATAAAACATGTACTATCAACCTTAGAGTAGAGGTTAGATTTGTCCCTCTGATATTGTCAAACGAAAAAAAAGAATAAAATCTATTTTAAGCATGACAATAAATTATTTATTTTTCATAATAAAATATAATAAAAATAGTTTTCAAAATAAAATAAATAAACATGTATATAACTAAATAAATTAGTTGAAGATATAGGGATGTAAGCTATTTTGTATTATTAGTATTAAATTTTGAAGGCTAAAAAGGGAAGTCTACAAAGAAATTTTTTTTTTAAAAAAAACAATTTTGGAATTATTGGGAACTTTCGGTTGAAGGAATAAGTAAAGATTAAGTAAACATAATAACTACGACCAACCGAAATTAAAATGAAAAAGAAAAAAGAAAAAAAAATACAAATTAATTATTTATTTATTTATTTATAAAAAATAAAAATAAAAAACACTAAGCTTAAGGATTAATCATATAAATGTGGCCCTTTGGATGAGTTGTGATGCCTAAGTTTTCATTTTTATTTTTATCTAATCATTATGAGTGGACAACACTAAAACTAAAACCATTTTCATTCACCAAAAATAAATATATAAATTAAAAAAAACCACATAATGGTTATGAGTGGACAACCGTTTTTATCGGTGACATTCATAGAAACGGATAGAAGTTCATTGTTGATAACATTCATAGAAACGGATAGAAGTCTATTGTTGATAGAATCTAAAATTTTGTTATATTTTATAAATATTTTCAACAGTTTTATCATTTACAGTAATGATTTTTTTTTTAATTCAACAATGTACGGATTAAAAGATTACATATTCTATACGAGTCGAGTTACGGATAATGGCTCATGTTTCATTATTTATGTTAATTAAAGTTAAAACACACACATATATATTGAGGGCCAATTTTAAAACCCTAAATTGGTTGTTATGGAACATGGATGAATGAGTCTCAATTTAGTTTTGGATAGATGCTTCGTTACATTTCAAATTATTTTTAGTTTCTTAAAGTGTGTACATATCTACATAAGTTTTAAGTTTTTAATATTTACAATAGAAAAATATAGGTTTGTGTATGAGTCGAAATACGTTTGTTATTTTAAATTATCTTATTAAGACGTATAATATGAAACTGATGCTTATTAATGTTTTAGAATGAGTTTAAAAGTTTATCGAACCTTTTGAAGAAAGAGTTGACTTTTTCTCTTCGTGATAATGAGACCTCCAAAATGTGGTTGCAATCTAAAATTTATCATCCCTACCAACCACTAGTTTTTCTTTTATACATTTAACCACACCAAACAACCCGCTACATATGATTTCACACAGGTTTGTAGTTCGAGTTGGGTCAACCAACTTTCCTTAACTCTTATTGTCTATGGCCCTAGGAAGGTGATCTGATGGCTTAATGTTTGTCATTGTCCATTTGTTTTATTGGAATAAATGAATGACTTGGTGGGTTTGCATATGACTTTCATTTTCATAATAGAAATTGATGATGTTAATATGAACATTTTGTACATGTAGGCAATCAATCCAGGCATTTAAGCACTTGAGACCTGTGTATTTAGTTACCTGTAATAGGATGAGTTTGTAACGTAATTCAAATTCATATCAGATTGAACGTTTTCGACCCAATTTGTAATACAAAATTTATTACTCAATTAGTTACGCTTTCCAACACTCTTGTGCTTTTCAGTAATCCTTATTACACTATAGCTCTCCAAACGGTCTCTTGCCACTTTTTTGATGGGTGGTTCAAGGTTAGTTAGTTGTCAAAGCAAGTCTCTTGTGAGGTTGGTTGTCGTCCAAGGTGGAACTGAGACTCTTATGTTGACATTGTTTGTTACTATAGAGAAAAATTCATGCATATCTATTTAACAGAAAGAAATGTATGTATCATTTAAGTTCTCAGTTTGAGTCAGTTTGGAATGATGCTTGAAGTGTTCAACACTTTCGCCTTTGTAAGCACTTCAAATGTATTTTTTATGAACACTCAGTCATTCTTGTGTACATGGGCGGATCCATGTCCATTGAAAAGCTCAGTCGTTTGTTTACTATTGCATCATCGCATCCATTCATTTTGTTTGGTTTATCAATAGAATCTTCAAAGTATTTTTGTTGTGATGAATGAGTGGTTCCTTAACCACAACGATATTTAACAAACTCCATCAAAAGAAACTTTCAAGGTTTGCATCTCCATAACAATGATAGGTGAAAGAGTGTTTTAGTTCCTATTCAACAATATAAACTCAAACTCAATGAACATATGCTACAAAATTTCACAATCAGTGGGATTTATATGACTTTTCCATGAAAGTTTTCGAATTTATTTAAAGTTTAAAGACCAAATAGACACAATCGGTAAATTGGGTCGGAAGAAAGCTTACTTGTGCATATAGCTAGCCTTCTGAATACTTTACAGTGTTGATTCCCATCAGAATCTGAAGGATGAGCAATGCTCATTCATGGAAAAACCTTATTATTGGGAGGAAACATCCTCTTGGAAGGAACTCAAAGCACTGATTAAGGATTCATAAACCTTGATTCCCCTTATGAACACAGAATCACTCAAGAATTCATTGTGATCATGCAATAAGATTGGAGTGTTAATCATTGGGGAGAAACCAAGAACAGGAATCCTCATCTGTCTCATGAATCGAGCATCCGTAGTAGTAGCCAAGATTTCAGGCCTAGAAAGCTTCCCTCCGGCGTCGGAAATGGCTGCCTTGAAAACAGACCACCATGGATTTGAATCATTTGTCATCGTCATTAATGGACCTCCCAAGTAATCTCTTATGGGCCCTTTCTCAATTATCTGATAAGTCGTGTTCCGCCGTGCCGGAGCCCATTCCTCCGCTATTCTTCTTCTCATAGCATCTGGGTCGGCGGTCGGCGGTAATCTGAGATCAAACCCAGCCTCCGCCTCCGACGGTTGCATGTTCATCACAAATCCTGTGGGGGAAGGAATTCCGGCATTGACAAAAACAGGATTCACAGAGATGACTTCTGAATTAGCAGCTTCACCGGCTTTAACTATTTCGAATTGGCTCTCTCTGAATCTACTCACAATCTCAACGCTCTTCATCAAATTCTCCATTGCGCTGTTATCGTACATTGTAGATCCATGGCCAGGGGTTCCTTTAGCCTTGATTATCAACCCCCATGGGGATCTATCAGCGTAGAAAACCCTAAACTCATCTCCCGGTGAAGCTTGTCCTTCATCCATCATAAACCCTACATTCAACTCCTTGAACTCCTTCGACTGAACGAACTTCGCAGCTCCATCGAAACCCCCAATCTCCTCATCCGGTACATACGAGATATGAATAGTACGGACAGGGACGAAATCCCGACTTCTGAGATTCCGAATGGCTTCGAGATACTGGATGGCGATACACTTATCATCTTGAGAACCACGGGCGAAGATTTTACCATCGGAGGTTCGGACGCCGGAGAATGGAGGATGAAGCCACTTAGAAGGCTCGGCGGGGACAGAGTCCATGTGAGAGTTGAGTAAAATCGAAGGCAAAGAAGGGTTTGATCCATACCAGGTCACGAGAAGAAGAGGCTTACCTGGAACGAACTCGAGTATCTGCGTATGGAGACCGATTTCTTGTGCTTGAGATCTGAGGAAGGCGACGGCGGAGGCGTAATCGGGATCTGGATGAGCGGTTTTGATTCTGAGGTAGCGTTGAAAGCGAGAGATTGGAGAAGCTTGATCGGATTCATCATCAACGAACTGCGAATGGCTGAAAGAGAGAGGAAATGAGAGGAGAAGAAGAAAAACAGTAACTGGAAACAGGCGATAGTGGAGATGGAAGTTCGCCATCGGCGGCGCCGGTGGTTGCGGTAGTCAAATCTTTGACCTTTAAGTGGGAAACTTTGAAGTTGGGTTGGTCGGAGAGCTGCCGTTCGGAAAGATGGCCGCCGATTGAACCTGGTGTCGGAAGAAGATAACAATCTCAATAATGTTGAATAAGAACAGAGGACACCAATATATATATTTTTTAATTTTATATTTTAATTCTTAGCTTAATTATATAAAGCTTTGTACATTGTTATGATAATACATTGTATTAATATTCTTACCGTTAGTATACGAATAGAAACTATTTACGTTTCGTTCATGAGATGATTTGACGATACAATTAAGAAGTTTAAAAGAGAAAAATGATATGTTGGCCAAAAGAATTTAGTTGTCGAAATTTTGGATTTTTTGCTAGTAGGTTGAGCCGTGTCTCCTTCTCAAATTGTATATTATCTATCTACATATGCGGTTGGATTTGATAATTGTGGTAGCTTCTGTATTTCTTTCATTTCGAAAAATGTGAGGTGCAATTGGGTTTCTGATTTTTCAAATTGAGTTTTGGATGTTAGTGGTGATGATTTTGTTAATTTGTTTGTCCTTCGAGGGACTTTTGTGTAAAAAAGTTTAAAAAATACCCTTAACTTTTGCCTTTTTCCTTGAAAGTATTTGTATACTTTCGTAAGATGCAATATTACTTTCGAAACACTATGCTGATAATCTTGAAAGCATGTCAATCACAATTTTGATTATGGGTTACTGTTATACCATTCCAAAATTTCATTTTCTATTAAAAAACAAAAAATGGTCGATTGCAAAAACTACACCTAAAGTATGATATTAATTACAATTCCACCCTCAGACTTTCAATATAAAATTTGAGTTATCACCTTATGGAAGTATTAAAATTAGATTTTCAAACCTATGTTAAAAGTTTAAGGACTTAATTACAAAACTACCCCTTAGACCTTGAATGACAAAAAAAGAAAGGGTAAAATTTCTATTCAAAATTGATGTGGAGTACACATGCAAATGCATAGAAAGATAGCAAAATGAATCATGGGCATGTAGCTTTGTTCCATGAAAATTGAAATCATGGCTCATTGAGAACACATAATGTTGTCATAATGGGTAAAGTGAAGAAGACGGTGATGGATGGAAGCTTTGAGCAGGACGGCCATGGCATTACATGGATAGGAACAAGCAACAAGAGAATGGGAAAGCCCCCATTTTCATTCTCAATATCTTGATTCTCTTCTCTTATTCTTACCATAACCATAACCATAACCCCACAAACACAAACCTTTACCTTTGCCACGTAGCTGACTCCTTTTTCCAACATCTGCATCTCAATTCCTCTCCTTCCCCCATTTCCCCCATTCTTTGCTCTTTCTCTCTATATATTCTCTCTTCCCCTTTCCTTCTTTTCGTTCGGTTCACGGGACTCTCCATTACCCATTTCTTCAATTCAACCACCGTCCTGTGAAACGGGCTAATTTCTCTGCTTCTTCTAAGGTATATTTATATGATTTTTTTTCTGAATTTTTGGGTTTCATGAATCTTTAGTCCATAGATCTTCATGTTTCTTCCTTTGATCGATGCTGAGGCTCTTGATTCTTCTTTTTGTGTTGCTTAACTTGTGAGCGGTTCTTGTTTGGTACTTTGATGAATAGATGAAACTTATTGAAATGATAAGGAAAAAATGAGATCTTGCAAATTGGGTTTGTTAGTGGTGGATATAGCTTTCATGTGGAGATTTTAGCTGTCTGGTGTGGATCGAGTTCATACCCACTAGACATTTCCTTGGTTCGATCATATTCTGATCACCTACCAGGCCTTTTGTATTTGATTTTATTAGTTTCTTATTAGGTAATTGAATTCAGGATTCCAATTCCTTGTTCCTGATCAGTGTTAGTTGCGTGGTTAGTATGGCTTGCTTTGTTTGGTTGTGAGTGATTGTGAACCAGAACAATGTGGTAATTGTTGAACAGTTATGTTGGATCTTTATTTTCACATTCTGGTGATTGATGTTTGAAGACATGAACTTCCGAGGCAGGATTTTTTGGATTAGAGATGCAACATCTGAACGACATCAGCTCATGGATACTCTGTACTATTTATTGTTAGTGATGCAATCAAGTGGATATGAATGAAGACTTGCAAATCTTGGATATTTTCATTTATTATTCCCTCGGTGTTCTTTCTAATTGGAAACTATCATTTTGGGTGTAGCTTGTAGAAATATATAGAAATATGACAATCTGATAAAGAGCTTTAAGCCTGTGTATCAACTTTCCAGGCCATAACGATGCTCATACTCTGTCAAAAAGGAAAATGAAAAAAAAAAAACATCATATTAATATAAATTCAAATTCAGATAAGTAGAACCTTGCATGTTTGTCTGTATTAGTGGTGTGGGATTCATTCACTGCTAATGGTTAGGCTTTCGCTTTGCCTAATGTATTAGCTAGTTTCTTTAGTATTTTGAGATTTATCCGTGATCGTTCCATCCCCTTGAAAATATTTCTATCTTTGGCTTATGTGAAAACTTGGTTGCTGCTGCCCCAAGTTTTTTCACTTAATTTTTTCACATCTAAAAGTGTATGCATTAGTAACTTCTAATGTTCAAGAATATGAGTCTGTTGCAGATTTTGGAAGTGCAGCCCACTCACAATGTCTTCTCCAAGCAAAAGGAGAGAAATGGATGTCATGAAATTGTAAGATAGACACCCTTGTTATTTTATAAAGATTTCATTTTCTTATTTCAGTCATTAGTTATGGTGGTTGTTCAATGTAGTCTTTATGGACGGCTGTTATGAGCCTTCCAACAACCAAGAAAATGTATTTTGAAAATGAAAATGATCTACTAGTACTGCAATAGGTCAGAGCTGTGAACATGCTTGGGGTTGTAATCATGGTTCAGCAAAAGTAGTGCTTATCTTAGGCATGCTGGCTTAGAACTGGCCCAGTATTTGGGTGGTTTTAAGTTTGAGTTTGACTATTGTACCCAATTACACCTGCAAACCATTGAATGGCTAATCCCCCTTCTTGAAGTTGTGCTATCTCTTAGTCCATAATGTGGAACTGAGGTTCTTTTAAGGTTCGATAAAATACTGTGTGGTAACATGGATTAGATTCCTATGTTGTATGATTATCTCTGCAATTTGATTACTAACTCATCTAATGATGGTAGGCATAAATTTCTTTCTGTTGTTTTATCTTGTGGTTAATGACATTGGCTTATGTTGTCCAGGATGATGAGTGACTACAATGTGGAGATGATAAATGATGGACTCGGTGAATTCAATGTGGAGTTCCATGGTCCCAAAGAAAGTATTGCTCGACTTTCACCTCTGTCCAATATGCATTTCATAGTCGTTGATGGAATAGCAATTATTCGTTTGTGGGTGTGTATGAGCATTATTGGATTGCAAATGAACAATTTAGCAAACTTGCCGGCAGTCTAAAGCCAATTCTTTTGTCTTGTTTGGAGTCTCCTGAAAATTTATCCTTGAAGTGAGTTGTTTCTACTGCTTTCCTGTGTAATTTATGGACACTTGATGCTGTTTACTGTTTCACTTAACATTGGTGAGTAAGAGCTGCAGCCTGTTCCTAAAGAGTTTTAATCCATGAAGAAAACTGTGCTTTTGGCTGTTCAAAAGATTGTGAAAGTACATCAGCATGTGGTTTAGTTACTATTCGGATTCCACTTAGCTCTAAAAGGTATCAAGTTTGGATCATAGATGACTTCAAACTCTAAATAGAAATGAACTTTTTGGTTTTATTTACAAGGAAATGTGAACTGGAAACATAATATGCATCTAGTTTAGCTGCATGTTTTCATTTAATGAATTATTTTTCATCACATTTGGGTCTTGAGCTGCAATCAGTTAATTATCTTTCAATAAGTATTTTCTTAATCAAGTTTCATTATCCTTGCAGGCTTATATGAAGCCGGCGTTTGGAAAATCCGTGTTGAGCTACCTGATGCATATCCATATAAGTCCCCTTCAATTGGTTTTGTGAACAAGATATTCCACCCAAATGTTGACGAACTGTAAGAATGTGTATTTTTCCTTTTTAAACCATCAAATGAAATGGATTGAATGAATGCTTCACCTGTTCATAGCAAAGTATTTAACGTGCAACTTTTACCTGCAGATCGGGTTCTGTGTGCTTGGATGTGATTAATCAGTCTTGGAGTCCGATGTTTGGTAATAATCTCCCGCCCCCATCCTCACTAAATACTAAATCTTTGTTAACATTTTACTAGATTCCATAGCATTTTCTGCTCGAGTTCTGTGATAAGATGTTGTTGCATAGCTTTTGATGTGTTTGGAAATATAATTTATCATCCATGGGACCATATATTGTATGGAGAAGTCTCAAAGTATAGGACTAAACACTTTACTACATATGTTTGGGTTTGCATGACTTGTTTATTTTTGCCCCTTCCTCTTGGGTTTTGCAGATCTCTTAAACGTTTTTGAGGTTTTTCTTCCCCAGCTTCTCCTTTACCCCAATCCTTCAGATCCCCTTAATGGTGATGCGGCATCGCTTATGATGAAGGACCCGAAGCAGTATGATGAAAAAGTTAAAGGTAAATATTTCTCGTAGAACAACTTCTCTGATTCTAACTTTTCTCCATTTAATTTAGAATGAATTTTCCCTCTGAAAACTATCAAAGTTGGAATCCAAATTCCCTATACAAGTGGATACACTTTATTGTAAACTTTGTCAACAACCATTTCTTCCAATCTAAATTACAAATGTTATTTTGCTTCTTAAAGTGTTAAGATGACACAGATTTTGCCCGTTTTTGGTCCTAACAATCACTTTCTTAAATGATAACTCAACATCGGTACACAGAGTACTGCGAACGATATGCGAAGAAGGACAATGACATTAAATGCACAGGAGAAGATGAGAGTGAAGAGGATGAAATCAGCGATAACGAAAGCGGTTCAAGCGACGACGACGAAGACGATGTTGCTGGACATGCTGATCCCTAACTGGAAACAAGGAATTATTATATCATTTAGCAGCAGCAACTGAATTTACATGTTTGTTTTTATCCTATATTTTTTCTGGTTGGTATGATCATATTGAAAAAAAATACCCCACAAAGTTTTTAGATGATTCTTAGATTGTGATGGCAGTGTTTGTATTGAATGACTTGAAATGTACGAGCTGTCCAGTAGGGGACGTAAAGCAAGGTGACAATATTTGATCAGTTAATGAAATAGATTACACTGTTTCTCAATGACTCCCTAATTCAGAACTCTCAGGGACTGCTGTTTCTTCTGTTTCTTCATGTCTAATATCAGTAACAATATGAGAAGAAGCTTCATGGCTTACTATTTCTTCTATTTTACTACAACTCACGAGTTAATCAACAGATTTTTGTTTTTTTTTGTTGATTACAATTTTAAAGATCTCCTTTTAATATATATATATATATATATATATATATATATATATAAAAGAAACAAAATTGATATTCAACGATCATATATTGATACAAATTTTAAAATTGATAGTGTCCAATTTCTAATCTCAAATTGTGTTCCTAACATAAAATTATGGATGGTCTACAACTAAAAAATTAAAATATAAACTTTTAACAAGTTTAAAATTTCAAATGGTTAAATTACAACTATGATCTATTGATCAGATATGATTTGACCTAGTAGTACAAAAGAAACATTATCTTAATAACTAACTAAGACGTCATGAGCTCAATCTATGATGGTCATCTAACTGATTAAAAAATGTACAATAATAAGTTTAAGAGCCTAATTTAAAATATTCAATTTTTATTATCGGTGTAATTATAAATAGTAAATTTTTGCAATATGTCCATTAAATTAGAAGCGAATTGAAAAGATAAAAAGAAAAACTTGAAGAGGGAAGAAAGCCATTTGACTGACACTCCCCCGACTCCCTTCCTTCCAACCAAGAATCTCTTCACTTCACTGAGCCCCATCGGCTGGAGCATCTTCCGGCAATGGCTCAGCCGGAGAGATCTACTTTAAGGGTCTCAAACGTACCGGAATCCGTCATAGCTCAAGACCTCTTAAACTTTCTCAACTCCAAATTAGGCCCTGACTCCGTTTTCGCCATCGAAATCTTCACCGAGCGAAAGAACTGGAAGTCGCGCGGGTCTGGTCGCGTACAGTTCACCACACTCGAGGCCAAATCCAAAGCCATGTCCCTTTCTGTTCAAAACAACCTCGTCTTCGGCACCCTAAACCTTAGATTCTCCGTGATCAACGATGACATTGTTGTGAGGCCAGTACATGCTATAAACAGGACTGAGAATGGGGTTTTGCATGTGGGTTTTATGCTGAAAGAGGATCGGATGAGTGTTTTGGAGTCTTGGGAGGGTGTGAAAGCTTGGATTATGCCGGAGAGGAGAAGGGTTGAATTCTGGATATGGCATGAACAAGAGTGTTATAAGCTTGAAGTTATGTTTGAGGAAATTCTGGAAACTACTGGGTATTGTTTGGGAGAAGAGAAATTGAATGCACTTCTCTTAAAGGTAAATTTCAACAATGCCTAAGCTGATTATTTGATTTCTATGCTCGTGTTTTTTTTTTTTTTCCATCTTTATGGAGAGGAAGAATAGAGTGTTTCATCTGAGGATAGTGTAGATAGGTACTCTGGTATGGTTCCAAGTTTCACTTCCGGCTTCGGTTTCAACCACTTTTCTCTAACATTGTACTTAGTTGGAAACCTTTCTCCAGTGAGGTTTTCCTGAAAGCAATGGTTGTTTTATAGGAAGAAAATGTTTCTTCAAAAGCGGTTTTGTCTATTGAATGAAGGAGAAGAGAGAAAGAAGTGAGGAACGAGAGAAACTTTTGAGTGAAAGCTTATCATTCTAAACTTGCTAGCTAAATACTTAGATATTGTCCCGAAAATATCTTATGATGAATCAAATTGTTGTTTCCTCTTGCAGCTCAAATATGGGCCCAGAATATATAAAAAGATTTCTGGATCAAATATGGCTTCTAGATTCAGCAGTACTCGCTACCGTCTTTGCAGAGAAGATTATGACTATCTTTGGGTTCGAACAACAGAGTTTTCTCCTATGAGATCAGTAGGTCAGTCAACTTCCTTTTGTTGGGAAGTTGAAGAAGATTTGCAGGCTTCAGATATTTTCTCCTGTTTTCCATTTTACAGAGAAACCCAGAAAGATATTGTTTTAGAGGATGGTGAGGAATTTTGCTCTACCTCAAATATTGTTCCTCTGATAAAATCTCGATTAGGTTCTAATCTAGCCTATGAGGTTGAATATCAGCTCAATTCTTTAGTTCATATGCAGAAAATTAGCCTTGCTGCAGCCAACCATGATCTGATTGACTTCCTTTGCACTTTAGACATTGATACTGCTTTGAATGTACTTCAAAGGTTACACCAGCTGAAGTTAATTTGTTATGATCCCTTGTCGTTTCTAAAGACCCAATTACATGTTCTCAAAAGGAACTGCAAAAAACTTCCTTCATCATCTCAGAAGAGGTTGTCGAATAACGTGATGAATTGTTATAGAGTCCTTGTCACTCCATCAAGAATTTATTGCTTGGGGCCTGAGCTTGAAACTTCAAATTATGTTGTAAAAAACTTTTCATCATATGCTTCAGATTTCATGAGGGTTACTTTTGTTGAAGAGGACTGGAGTAAGCTCCCTGCAGGTGCTGTTACCACTAGTATACAGCGCGGCATACTCTCGAAACCTTATAGAACTGAAATCTATCATCGAATAGTGACTATTCTTCGAGATGGAATTGTTATTGGAGCCAAAAGGTTTGAGTTCTTGGCATTCTCAGCTAGTCAGCTCCGATCAAATTCTGTTTGGATGTTTGCTTCCAGTGACAATTTGAAAGCAGAAGAAATTAGACAGTGGATGGGATGCTTTGAAAAGATTCGTAGTATCTCCAAATGTGCAGCTAGGATGGGTCAATTGTTCAGTTCTTCCACTCAAACTCTTGTTGTTCCTACACAAGATGTTGAGATTATACCAGATATTGAAGTGAATTCTGACGGTATTGACTACTGCTTCTCGGATGGTATCGGAAAGATTTCACTTTCATTCGCAAGGCAAGTAGCCGATAAGTGTGGAGTGAATCACATCCCTTCAGCATTTCAAATTCGATACGGTGGATACAAAGGTGTCATTGCTGTTGATCGTAATTCCTTCCGTAAACTATCTTTGCGTGATAGCATGCTTAAATTTGAATCAAAGAACAAGATGCTTAATGTTACCAAGTGCTGTGACTCCATGCCCTGCTATTTAAATCGAGAAATTGTTACTCTTTTGTCAACTTTGGGAGTGAAAGATGAAAGCTTTGAGGCATTGCAGCAAGAACAACTACATCTTCTAAAGAGAATGCTGACTGAGAAAGCTGTTGCTTTGAACGTCTTAGAAAATTTGCATGGGGCCGATTCTAATAACATTTTGGTGCAGATGTTGACCCACGGTTACGAGCCAAATATTGAGCCTTACCTCTCAATGATGCTTCAAGCACACTATTGGAATTTGTTTTCTGATTTAAGAAGCAGATGTAGAATATTTGTTCCAAAGGGCAGGATCCTCCTGGGCTGCTTGGATGAAACTGGTATTTTAAATTATGGTCAAGTGTATGCCTGCATAACCTTGACAAAATCAGAGCTTCGGGACAGGAATCAGAACTACTTCCATACGATAGATGAGAAAAAATCTATACTGCTTGGGAAGGTAGTTGTTACAAAAAATCCATGTCTTCACCCAGGAGATGTGAGGGTTCTTGAAGCTATTTTCCATGTAGAACTAGAGGAAAAGGGATTGGTGGACTGTCTTGTATTTCCTCAGAAAGGAGAAAGGTATGTTTCTGTAGAGTTGTCTAGTTCATTTTGTGGATTAGCTCTATAGATATTGTTTTCTATAAGTATGATATGCGGGCAGTTGTTAAGTATAACTTGGAAACATCCTTTTATTTAACAATGACCCGACTTAATGCCATTTCTTGTTCGGAATTTTAGTTCTTAAGTTAGTTGTTCAGGAACTAATATACCTCAATGCTAATTGACATCTACTCCTTCCTTTAGGGTCAGTTTGTTCTAAAAAAAATCTGCATGTTTATTTCTTTTAGTTCATAATGCTTTTCTAAATGAATGACTGACTTGGTGCAAGTGTTAGAAATGATTAATTTTCCAAGTACTTGAGATTCCTTTTTCACTTGAAAAGACTTTTGTAAGCACTTAAAAAGTCAATCCAATTGAACCCTTAACATATATCCTACTATTAGGTAGGATCTAACCGATGTTTTTCTAATAGTTTTGATATTTTAGATGCCAGTAGAGTTCTAAAGTTAAAGCATTAGCCAAGGCTGGAATTTTACTGGATACTCGAACTTTTTCTGCAGGCCGCATACTAATGAATGTTCAGGCGGTGATCTTGATGGAGATTTATATTTCATAAGTTGGGATGAGAATCTGATTCCTCCCAAAACTGAAGCACCTATGGACTATACAGGACGAAGACCACGTATAATGGATCACGATGTAACACTAGAGGTATGTTTAATTATCAAATATTCAAATTATACCATTTGAAACTTAAAAAATGTGATTAACATTTGTCCTCTTGGTTCGTTGGATCGTTGAAATTTGCAGGAAATTCAAAAGTTTTTTGTTGATTATATGATCAATGACACATTAGGTGCCATTTCTACTGCTCATTTAGTTCATGCTGACCGTGAACCGAAAAAAGCCCTAAGTGCGAAATGTTTAGAGCTGGCAGCACTGCATTCCATGGCTGTCGATTTTGCAAAAACTGGAGCACCAGCAGAGATGCCTCGAGTTTTAAAACCAAGGGAGTTCCCAGATTTCATGGAGAGATTTGATAAACCAATGTACATATCCAGTAATGTATTAGGTAAACTCTACAGGGCTGCTGTTAAGTCCATTGAGCAAGAAAGGTCAAGACTAGTATGGTCAATAGAGGCTGCTAGAGCAATTTACGATCATGATCTTGAAGTCGATGGCTTCGAAGCATTCCTTGAAATAGCTGAAAGCTACAAAGACATGTACATCGAAAAAATGAGCATTTTGATGAACTACTACGGCGCAGAGTATGAAGATGAGATATTAATGGGCGATCTTCGAAGTCGAGCCTCTTATCTACAACGTGACAATCGCAAGTATGGTGATATGAAGGATCGGATTTTGCTTTCAGTAAAGAGCCTACGAAAGGAAGTCAAAGAATGGTTCGAGAATAGCTGCGACCCACACGAACGCAGGATGATGGCTTCTGCATGGTATCATGTAACTTATCATCCTTCTTACTTCAAAGAAGACATGTTCTACTTTAGCTTCCCATGGACTGTATCAGATGTTTTACTCAACATAAAGGCAATGAACTCCAAAAGACATCAAGCATAAAAGGAACCGCTAGCTCTAGCTGTGTGATGTTAGCCAAACATGTCATTTATTCCTTTACCCGTTTTAACTCTGACTAACACAATCCTAATCCATGTTACTCACTACCCATTTTCAAGCCTCTATCTTTCTGTGAAGGTTGAAAATAACTTGACGCAAAAAACGATTGTCATGACTTTCTATTATCTTTTTTATATTTTGGTGGTGTTTGAGTCAAACTTACATGGGCTCCGACTAATTTCATCAGTGAATTTGAAGCCACTTGAATTCATTCTTGCCTAGTTGTTTATCAAACTCATGGTTCTTTTGTTCCCCATTTCCTTCCCAAAGGAAAAGATTGTGAAAAGACAGGCCACCCAGATAAAGCAACTTTCTCTCAGTATTGTGCCTCCCACAAAAACCCAATCTCATTGCAGAACAGTAAAAAGAAGAAAGAAAATTTTCAACAAAAAAAAAAAAAAGTGTCATTAACCATTTTATAATTCATAGAAGGACAATACATATACAAACATTATATGACCTTTTTTATTTAACCCCCGCTTAAAACAAAGCAAATCCCCTAATCGATAATATTATACTCTATTAGGATATAATTTAATATAAAAGAATATTTTTTTAAGAAAAAAACCCACTCTGATCGTATTCTACATTGATCCTGATGTGCCACCAATACCATTAGGAAGAAAGAGAAAGAAAAATCCAAAATTAACTCAAACATGTATTTACTTTTGAGACTTGAAAAAGAAAACAAGAAAAATCTAACGGAGAAGGTGGCGGCGGCGGGGGCGGCGGTGGTGATGTCAGCCAGCCCCAATGTGTGGACAATAACAGCACTGAACACGGCGTATTTTATTAAACACAGCGCACCTTTACGCGACGGCAGCAACATCTTTGGTTCCTCCAGTCTTCAAAGGCGCCGGAATCGAAGCATAACGAGCAGAGAAGTTTCGATAACCATTGAAATCATCTATATCATCTTCCAATTCACCAATCTGTCTCGAACCTTCATCAAAATTCATAGCGTAACTCAAAGGATCATATTGAAATTTCCCAGCCCTAACACCACTTCCACCACCGCCACTACGATTCCGATTAAATCGACGAATGAAAGTCTTCCACCTCGGTCCAGCAACAATCTCCGACCACTCACGGAGCTTCAAAAGAACCCTAACCCCTCGCGCCCACCACCGTCCCTCGCTATGAACTTGTGATGCCCTAATCCGCTCCCACCACGATGGTCCGACGGTGGCTACACGGTGAGATCCAAAGCACGATAGCCGGAAACAACCGCACCGGGCGGTCGGCAACAAAGAATTGGATTTATCGGCTTCACAAGGAGGAGACTCTTCTTCTACATCAGTAAACGCCATTGTCGGATTTCACGATGAGTTTCCATTAGCAATTTTATACACCACAAAGCAAAATGAAACTGAAAACCAGCTATGACCTGTGTGACCGGCTACTTCCGGTTGCCCAAACGAATTTGAAGCGATAATAGATCCAAATTCCACCGGGAATTACCGGTCATTTGAGTTTATCTAGTGACGTAAGACGTTCGAGCTGTTGTTTGGAGGGAAGCGGGGGTTATGATCGGGTGTTTCTGATGTAGGATAATGGTGGGACCCATGATTCGCTGTAACCAATCACTAAATTAATATGGGTCCCACAGTT
The DNA here is from genome assembly GCA_037974625.1 of Cucumis cinereus. Lineage (NCBI taxonomy): Eukaryota > Viridiplantae > Streptophyta > Magnoliopsida > Cucurbitales > Cucurbitaceae > Cucumis > Cucumis cinereus. The sequence goes on from JBBPDJ010000008.1 coordinate 17,060,337, forward strand.
TAAATGGATATTCATTATTAGTCAAATCTATTGTCCGTACATAGAAATTGAGATTTTATATGCCGACATGTCGTCCTTTGTAGCTGGTTGCTTGTAGCCATGGTTACCAGAAGATGTTTTATAAAGTCATGTCAATTATTATTGAGTTAAATTAATCATAATTACAAAACTTTTGGTTATATTAATGTATTGTATAGTTTTTGTTGATTTTTTTAAACGATTTGTATAATATAGGCAAATTGCAAAGTTCGTCCTTAAACTATGGTAATAGTTGTAACTATGCTCTCAAATTTATACGAGTGTTAAAATTGAATTCCTTAAACTGACCTAATTGTAGAAATTGTAAAATCGATTAAGTTTTAAAGTTTAATTTTTATCATTTGAAAGTGCCGTATTTGTAAGTATAGTAAGTTTTAGGGTATGGTTTTGGCAATTTTTATAATTCCTTCTAAATTATGATAATGTTAATGAATTGTTTTTTCTTTACATTTTAAAGTTATGGAAAATTTATTGAATTTAGATTTAAAAAAATAAACTTGAATGCTTTATTTTTTAAATTAAGTTTCAAGAATAAACTTTCACTTCATAACCTTAAAAGATAAAAATAATAAAATGTATTTTTTATTTTTAGAAAATGACACATTTAATATGTTATGTCATTTTGAGTTTATTTTCTCATATTCTAACAATAGAAAATAATATTCTCTTTAAAATATATTTTTATTGTATAAATTTGTGTCAAATTAAAAAAAAATGCTTAAACTTTATTTCATATCATAGAAAATTAATGTAAATAATTTATTTTTATTCAATCAATCATAACAAGGTAGAATTAAAATATATTTATCTACGATGAATATTATAACTAATTCAAATGTGTCAATCAATATTTTAAAATTTAATTTTGAGACGTTAAAATTTAATTTTGAAGGAATTGTACTATTTGTGGATTTAAAGATTCAACTTTGGGTCTATTGCTTGATAATATAGGTCCGAATCAGTAGAGTTATACATACATGTTTGGTTGTAAAACGATAAATGTGTCGAGCTATTATCGAGTAAGAAATAAATAATATTATATTTTTAAAAATGGTAAATACATTTTTTGTGGGAAAAAATAAATATATCATTGATAAATGAAATAGATGATTACAAGGAATATCTACGACGGAAGATCAACGATAAGAATTGAGAATTTTGCATGTATTTATCATGAACTAGTCTTATTTAAAACATCAAACTTCAAAACAATCTCTCACAACATTACAAAGTTCAATTTTATGTATAATAAGAGTTTGTTCGGTTTAATTTTAGGAGCTTTTTAAATATAGAAAAATAGGTCAAACTATCTACAAGTTATATCAAAATTTTCTACATTTCTTATTGTCCGGATAGAAATTTATCATCGTCTATAATCGATAGAGGCTGATAGGGGTTGATAGAAGTTTATCAGTATCTATTAATATTTTTCTTTAGCTATATCTGTAAATAATTAATGAAAATTTCTCTTAATTTTCAAGTATTTAATAGTAAAAATAAGTCATTTTGAAAGAAAAAAAATAAAGTATTTGGTAACTACTCAAAGATCGATTTTGAAGCACTTTATAGTGTATTTTAAACTCATTTCTTAAAGAAGAAAAAAAGAGTTTAAAGAAGCTATACGTTTCGTAACTTGACAAGTTCTCAAACTCTGACTACCGTGATTGATAAATCTTTAAACTTTAAAAAGTGTTTTAACCTAACACGTCTCGAAACACTTCTAGAAGTGATTCTAATATTTTTTTTACTTTTAAGAAACTTCTAAATAAACCTTCAAAGTAGTAATAAATTTTGAAGAAAGGAAATTAAAGAAAGGGAAAAAAATGATATTAATGGATTGAAAACAAAACAAAGATGAGAAAGTTACTCAAAGCATATAGAAAGCAAAGCATCACCAACCTTGAAGGCTCCACAGGGCAGGCCTTGGCCTTGGCCTTGCCTTGTGTTCAAGAAAGACACCTTCAACTGATATATCATTTACATTCTTAATTATTACATAATTAGAACAAATTATTTATTATTATTGTTGTTATTTTCAATTATGAACCAAATTGGTGGTTGTTAGGAATGTGAATCCCACTTCCACAACCACTTCCATAAAGCCAAAAGTGATTTTCTTATCTTGAAAGATATCAAGAATTCTTCCCTTTGAGTTAGTTCAAAGGATGCAATATCCAATTTCTAGTACCACTGTATTGACACTGTCATATTATATGTAATTCTATAGGCTGCTGCATGAATGAATGAATTTATCATACTACAGTAGTATTAGATATTTTCTGTTTCGAATCATGATGGTGTTGTGTTCGTGCACGCATTTTATTTTAGAGTTGGTGGTTACAACGAATATGCATCGGTTTGATTTTCAACTAAAAACAGAGAAATTGATCTAGCTTCCGTGAACAGTCAAGCAATGCTTCGAACAAAAGGAAGAATAGAAATCCTTCAATCTGGATTACAAATTCATTCAAACACTGACGATGATCAGATCATACCTCAGATCCAAAAGCCATCTTGTTCTCATCAATGGGAGGTGACTGCTCTGTTAATCTCTTGGAAAAGGGGAAACGGAAAACAAGGGCCCTAGAAGGCGTAAGTGTATCGAGAAGAAGAAGAAGATGATGATGTTCCGTAATGGAGACACCTTGCTCCTCTGCTAAAGCAATGTAAAAAGAGATACAGAGAGGAAGACAAGAAGGAACTAACTGAATTCGATTTCCAAGTGTTTCTAATCGCGTCAAAAATGGCGACCATGGAGAGGAATCAAATGTCATTTAACAAAAAATCAACTAAGAATTTCTTATATAGTGTTGCTTGGAATTCTTTTGTGTAAACTATGAATGAAAGTAAAAAGAAAGGTAATCCTAAAAGAATAATGAATCCTTAAATTGAACTAAAGAAAGCATTTGTAAGAACATGAACACCTTGGTAAAAAGAATGGTTATCCTGTAAGAACTAAACAAGTTCAATTGTACAAACCTATGTGGCTAATTGTAATTTGTATCTAAAACCTGTTCACTATATCTGTCAAAAAAGAAAAAGAACAAAAAAAGAAACTAGAAACAAGAACAAAAAAAAAACAACTTTATACCATTCCTAGGTTGCAATGGTCTTGTTCTGCGACTCTCGATCCGGGAGAAGAGAAGAACGAAAGAAGTTATTTACACCACCAAATCAACTTGCTCTAGCCGCAGTTATCGTCCTGAGGTCAATCCATTGGCAACAGAGACTGTGGGAAAGAGTTGGGTTATCGTGACAGATCCCGACTCGGTAAAGGTTCGTTCTCAAGGCTGATATTTTAAAGTGAAGGATGGAATAAGGGAATCAACTAAAAGAAACATTTCCATCATGAAAACACTTGCTCAATGCAAGTGCAAAACGACAGGTCAGATCTTCTGCATCAAATATCATCCTCAAACAAAACACGAGTTTCAAAACTCGGCCTCAGTTTACGGGTAGAAGGGGTGGCCAGGCTTTGAAGCAGGGTCAAAACATCAGCGGTATCATCTAAATAGTATTTGGCTTTGCTAGGCTTTTGCCCCACAGTACAGGCAAATATCTTTGGGGGGCTAGCAAGGGATGAGCTATAGCTTTTGCTTGATATGCTCTCAAACATGTCTTCGTCTGATCGATCATCGCCAATGCACAGCACAAAGTCAGGTGCTTTATTAGAATTGATCATTGTAGAAAGAACTCTTTCAGCAACTAAGCCTTTAGTCACACCCTGCAAACAATAACATAGTAGTAGTGATGACGACAATCACTCAGCCACCATGAGAATCAAAACAACAAAAAGCCGAGAAAGAAGTGACAAGTAGTACATACCTGAGGTTTAACTTCGACAATCTGCTGGCCTCTTTTAACTACAACGGGTTCATTGGCAAGGACATTTTCAAGGTGGTCCAAAAGCTCCATGGCCTGACATGAACCGAAATAAGGGTCAGCATCTTGATGGTGCCATACCAATGCGCTGTCCTTGGTCTCTATGTATGAGCCATCGGTTGCCTCAGTGTATAGTTTCATCACAGGTTCTGCAATCCTTTTCCAATCAAAGTTTTCAGCTAATGGACTAACTTCCCAATCAGAGTCCCTCTTCCACCTACAAATCAATCAAGAATCCATATGAGAATGGAACCTATTTGATTTGACAATACTGTATGAATAATAAAGCTGGGAAAGTAATTAGTAAGTTTAAGTTTGATACCTCAAGTAGTATCCATGTTCGGCAGCAATACCTAGATTCTTACACGAAGCGAACCATGCACCAAGAGAATCTTTCCCCCTGCCACTAACTATAAAAACGGTGTTCTTTGAATCCATGCAAAGGTTGTTGATGATAGAAATAACTTCAGGTGATGGAGACTTAACCAACGAAGTTTCGGAAACCACAGTCCCGTCGTAATCCAAAAATATTGCCCTCCTAGAGGCACTCCTATAGGCAGAGCCAATGTGTTCAATAGAAAGCTTCCTGAAACTTGGAGAAAGTGACAAAATTCTAAACCCTAAACCAAAACCAATGCCCCAGCAACGTTTGCTGTAATGGTCTCGGCATGCTCGCTCCAAATCTTGCGAGAAACTGCGAGCCCAGTAAGCAACATCGTGAGAGCTAACGTATCGGTAATGCTTTTCATGCCTCAGTTGCTTCTCTAAAGCGGGCATGGAGACAGCTGCATAAAGTGCATCAGCTACAGCATCAAAATCCCAGGGATTTACCCTGACCGCACCACTTAGAGATGGTGAACAACCTATAAATTCCGATACCACAATTGTGCTGGTACGAGGTGAATTCGGGGAGAGTTCCAAGACTTCATCCATTTTTGAAGTTCCCTGTCGACAAACAATGTACTCATATGGAACTAAGTTCATACCATCCCTGAGAGCATTTACAATGCAACACTCTGCTAATACATAATATGCAATCTTCTCATGAGGAGAAATCGGATGATCAATCAAGATTACAGGTTCATATCCCGGAGAACCGAAAACCTTGTTAATCCTTTTGGTGATCTCATAAGTTTCCCGTTTTGCTTCCTGGACGTCATTTCCATTACTCCGTGCCGGATTTAGAATTTGCACAAGAACGACATTGCCCCTTAATTCTGGATGTTGGTTCAAGAGCTGTTCCATAGCTAATAGCTTCAGACCAATACCTTTAAATATGTCCATGTCATCAACACCAAGAATAAGTTTTTTTCCTTTGAGATTTTCTTTGATTTCCTCGACCTTGATTGAAGTGTGTGGTTGATTTAATGCAGATTCAAGTCGACCCATATGAACTCCAACGGGCAAAATCTTGATGTATATTGTACGGCCAAAATACTCGAGCGTGAGATATCCACGTTTAGATTCATACTCTAAACCAAGTAGTCTACTACAACAAGATAGGAAGTGGCGAGCATAATCGAATGTATGGAAACCGATTAGGTCTGCATTAAGTAATGCTCTCAGAATCTCGTCTCTAACAGGGAGAGTTCGATAGATTTCTGATGAGGGAAACAGACTATGAAGGAAGAATCCAAGCTTAATTCGACTGTAGCGTTTTCTCAAAAAAGTAGGGAGAACCATAAGGTGGTAATCATGAATCCAGACATAATCTTCTTCTAAATTGATTACCTCCATCACTTTATCTGCAAACCTTTTGTTGGCTGAAAGATACGCTTGCCAAAGATGTCGATCAAAGCGAGACCCATGATAAGGGGAAATCGGCATCATGTAATGAAAAAGTGGCCACAAATGTTGCTTGCAGAATCCATGATAGAATTGTTTCTGAAGGTATGTGGGAATGAAAGTCGGTGCACAGTTGAATTCCTCCAGCAATTGCTGAGAAACCTCATCTTGCTCTCGGATATCAACATCGACCTTTAACGATCCAACATATATAACATCTACATCAGGTGAGAAGCCATCCTTCAGCTGAAGCAAAAGCGAATCCTCATCAAAACTGAAGTTCCATTTTCCAGAATCTGGATCCTTTTTAGAATGCAGAGGGAGAAAATTTGCCACGATAATTTTTCTCCCTCGGCATTTAGAGGAGGAAACTTCTGAATCTCTGTCCTTATCCGAAAATATTCCTGAAGCAGTCATCACCCGTGGAACCGTTCTCGGTGTAGGAGGAAAATCCAACATATCCGTAGATGATAACTCTAACAAACTTAAGCAAGAACTTGACAGCATGACAGTAAACAATCAGATCCTTCCCACTTTTCGATTATCAATCGATGGATAAACACGGAATAATGAGCAAATTACTGCTTGGACCTGTCCCACTGTACAACAGAACAGATAACCAAAAACCTGAAGAAAAATCAAAATGTAGGAAAAAACCAAAGCTCTATTTATCACTTATAGCAATAATTAATCCAAACAAGTCTTCTATAACTACTCATAACCACAACCAAGCAACTTTGAAGATTAGCCTATACAATGTCTTTCAAAGTTTTTAACAAATTGTTGAACCAAGAAACCAACAACTTAACAACAACCCTTGGTTTCAAATTCCAATATATATATATATATATTTTCTCTAAACAAGTCAACTAAACATAATAGGTTATGTTAATATCCACTTGATATATGAAAGGCTAATCTTAAACTAACAATAAGATTGAATCTTCAAAAGAGCCAATTGGAGTGTAAGAAGATCTAGAGAAAAGAAAATAAAAACAAAAATAAAAAATAAAAATATTGGTCGTTATCTGATCAACTTTTTAAAAATCTATACCATACCGACAAGATGAATTTAAAATTCAAACACAAGATAAGGACAAATGTCAAATGGTTATGCACTTATCCTTATCTTTAAGTTACTGAAATCTTCACTCAACAAAAGTGTATAATAATTGCAATTTCACTTTTTTTCCATCACTTTTTATCTTAAACAATAAACAAATCCTTAAACTTGGATTTCCAGATGATTCATTCACAACACAACCCAGAACGACCCATCTGTTTGTTTCCTTAGAAAATAACAACAAAGAAGAAGAAAAAAAAAGAAGAGAAATTCACAGCCTTTCACCAAGCTAATGAACACAAAAACACCTTCAAAAACAAAAGAGATAACAAAACATAACATAACAAACAAACAAAGATACCTGAAATGAGAACAGAGGAATCAAATCAAATCAAATCAGAACAGAACAGAAAACAGAACGCCTCTGTTTTGAATCATCTAGGAATGGTGCGATTATCCTGAAGATAAAACAAAAACGTAAAAAACAAGTTAAGACCCAGAAAAGAAAGGGGAAAAGGGTATTCATAAATAGAGTTAATAAAGGGAATGGAAGAACACAAACTTGAATCTAATCTGATAGTCTTTGAGAAGAAGCGGCATTACAGAGAGAAGGAAGGAATAAGGGGGAAGGCGGGTTTGGAAAGTGAAATTCATGAGAGGGTTAGGTTGGAAAGTAGGAGAAGATTTGAGAGAGATTTTGTGGGTAAGAAAAAGAAAAAGGGGGGGTTGGATTAAAATGGAGAAATGGGAAATGGATAAAAGGGAATTTAATTAGAAAAATGGGGCAAATTTTTCTTTTTTTTTTTTTTTTCAAAATATGTTTATTTGTTCAACGAAGGAAGGTGGGTTTAAAAGGATTAAGAATGAGACCCACAAAGTCAAAAAGGAGAGAGAATGAAGGAAGAAGATGAAGAAGAGGAAGAAGAAGAAGGGACAGTTGGATTGCAACCAAGCTTGGTCGTACGTTATGGACTCTCCCTTCCCCCTTTCGTTATTTCTTTTCATCTTACACCCTTCCTTTCTATTTTAATTACTATTTTGCCCTTTTCTCTTTCATCTTTTTTTTCTTAGTTTAAGATATTCTGTCCAACATCGACTATTAACCTTTATATATGATTTAAGTCTTGGACTTATAATTTTGGTTCGTTGGAGAGTTTATATAAATGACTCGTATATAATGATTGGCATAAAAAATTGGTCTTTTGCCGAAGTGAATTTAGTTTAACGATATTTTATATGATCTATTTTTATAAAAGTTGAATGTTAAATCATCTATTCTGAGATTGTTTTATAAAAAATGAATTTCGTCTAATCATAATCATCACATTGTAAAGTAGTTGTAACAACCCTTCGAAGCACACATGGTGGCCCTTGATATTCGATTCATGCTCACTTACACCCGTCGTGATACTGATTATTGTTACTAACCTAGATGATTAGACACTTGCTATGTCTCTTGTTACTAATTTGTTTCTTGCTTGAACCCTAAACTAAATATGATAAAACAAGAACAAATAGATGAAATGTTATATATTTTTCAATTTTAAAAATACACCTAGCAAAGATCGATAATATATAACAAGGGCCAAAGCAGAAGCAAAAGTGTTCAATTAGCGAGAATGAGTTTTGAAAATAGCAAGAGTGGGTCGCGACGAGAAGTGAGCGCCAACGACCATAATGTCTGCTTTGTAGGGTTGTTAGTGTAATTTTACCATGGGATAACACGTGCAAAATGTTATTTATAGTCGTGGGTTAGTACATTTGTCCATACTAATTATATGAAACAAGAACTAATTTATAGGAATTATATGATGATTTAGATGGATATTTATCCAAATTATATTTAGGAGATTAACAAATAAAATTAAAAAAAAAAAAGTAAGAATTAATTAAAAGAATGTAAGTGGGTAACAATATTGGATTAGGTTGATTAGGATTTGTTCCTATCAAGAGGAAGAAAAATGTGTTTGTTCAAATCAAGGGGGCAACAAGTTGGTGAGTTTGGTTTAGGTCTTTGTAACTTTAAAATTCAACATGTTTATTTTAAATAATTTCATTCTTTTGAAAATTAATTGTTTTTCTAAACAAAAATAAAATAAATTAAAATATTTTCAAATATAGCAAAATATAATTATCAATCAACGATCACTCATTTATCATTAATAAACACTAATAGATATTTACTCATAAAGTAAAAATGATGACATTTTGTTATATTTGTAAGTAATTTTATTTTTATTTTTTTATAATTGAAATCAACCTTCCTATTATTTAAAATATAATTTGTTGGAATTATTAAAAAAAAATTAAAAATACATGATTTTAAAAATCGATTTTCAGCCATTTTTTTTATTTAAAATAATTTTCTAAAAAATTATGAATTTTATATATATATCATAGATTTTTACAATTATATATATATATATATATATTGCATTTAGACTTGTTTTTCTTTAGTGTTAAGTGGATTTTAATTATTTAAATGAAAATAAAATAACTTGAAATTACAATGAATTTGACCTAAATAATTTTAAAATTGAGCTGATTGAAATTTTCAAGTCATCGTATGTTGTAAATACAGACTATCAGTGCCACCATATTCCTCAATTTTAATTTGAACAATAATGACATGAATCACATGATTAAATTTTATAACATTATTTTCACGAAAAAACAATATTTCCATGATTATTTAGTTTGAATTAATGATCATACTTTTAAATAAATAAATCCTTAAAATGCAAGAAAACAAAATAAATAAATGGAATGCCACCAAGAATCAATATTTTATTTATTTTTTGTTTAAATTTTCCATATATTTTCAATTATCTAATTTTATTTTAAATATATTTCAATAGATTTTAAATTTAGTCCATCACAATACAAAATATAATATCTTTGATAAATTAAAATATTTGAATACTTTTTTTTTTACATTGGAGTAAAAATACTAATAAATAAAAAAATTAAAAATCAACCTCTAATTAGTCTAGGAACTAAATTTAAAATTGATTAGAAAATAACTAAAATTGAATAAAATTTAGAATATACGACATTTTTTTTGTATTACTTTTAAATATAATAAAAGAAATTTAAATATTTACAAAATACTATAAAATTTTATAATCTATCCTTTACAATATAATATTTGTTTACGAGATTTTACTATATTTATAATTTTTTTATTTTTTTTTTATAAATTTTATGTATTTATGTAAAAATCAATTAAAAGTTCTACAAGATTCGAAAACTTTAAATATTTTAAAATAATAATAATATTTTACATTAAAAAAAAATGAGTATCTCGTTGGACACATTTTATGATGACACACTCAAAGCAATAATTATCATAATACAATTGAAGGGACGCACCAACCACATTTTTTCTATTATTAATTAAAATTAATCCTTACCTTTTATTATTCTAATTATTAAGAATACTCTAAGATATTGGAATTTTTTTTTAAAATAATGTTTTTTTAATAAAATATGTCAAGAATAGTGTGGGTGGAAAAAAAATGTCAAAAATAGGGTAGTGAAGTCGTGTACCCCGTCTACGATTACCCAAAGTCGTGGACGGGGTACACGACTTCGGTACAGGTGGCGTCGACGAAATCAACGACGTCAACGTGGCACTGTTGACTATTTCCATGTTGGAAGTCGTGGACGGGGTCCACGACTTCCAAAAGTAATAAATAGAATATTTTTGTTATATATATATATATA
>JBBPDJ010000008.1:17070931-17113419 GCA_037974625.1 Cucumis cinereus
ACCCTATTTTTGACATTTTTTTTCCACCCACACTATTCTTGACATATTTTATTAAAAAAACATTATTTTAAAAAAAATTCTATTTATTATTGATAAAATTTAAAATATTTTGATTTATTTTATCATATTTGAAAACGTTTCTCTCATGTAATTAGATTTTAAAAAAAAATTACCACATTTGTAACATAAAAAAAAATCATTGATATTTAACTCTATAATCTAAACTTGTTACCTCTTTAATTTACTTAGTCAATGTTTAGTTCGTGATTCAAAAATTATTTAAAAAACAAGGAATTTTATAGAAAACAAAAACAAATTTTTATTTTCATTGTATTCGAAATCATTCAAAAAAACATTTAATTAAGATTCACAATGTCTAAAACAAAGAAAAACGATAATATATTGTTTTTGAAAATGAGTTATTCCGAGTGTTGTTTTGGAAATCGGTTTTAAAAAATATATACCAAACAAGTTTTTATTGTTTTCTTTGTATTTTTGTTTTAAAAAACGTTAAAACAAAAATGAATCAAGTATGAATTGATGCCTTATTTTCTTATACTTTTATTATAATCTTTTAAACAATAACTCAGTAAATGCTATAGAATTAAAACACATTCGAGATTTAATGATTTTCCTTAATTATTATTTATTTAGAAGAAAATTTTCATTATTATTATATTTTTTCCCATTTTTTCTCCTTGAAATATACATGAATCCATTCACCAGTTTAGAAAGAAACATTATTATTATTATTATTATTATTATTATTATTATTATTATTATTATTATTATTATTATTATTATTATTTAAAATAATAAGAAAAAAAAAGTAGTCAAAAATGGTGTGAAAATGCGTTCACATTAAGAACGAAGCTGCCGGGGAAAAGGAGGAATGAGATAGAAAAAGACCGAAACAACCCCCTTTTAATTTTTCCAATAAAGTTTGAATTTTCTTTTTCCCCTTTTTTTAATTAATAAATCATTTAATAATTAATATTTCAAAATTAAACAATATTATCTCTTTTTTTTTTAATAAAAATAAAAATATTTTGACTCCTGTTTGTTTCCCAAGAAAATAAATTTCAAACTATTTTATTCAAACTTTCAAACCAAAGACCTTACCTAATTTTAATTTGCATAGACCAAGACTCTTCATTATTTCCACTTGTCCTTTTTAATTTCTTCACTAATCTCATTCTTTATCTTTTAATCACTTTTATTTTATAAATTAATTATTAAAATATTTATAAAAATATTATAAAATTTTAGATTTTTTTAACGATAGATACATACAGTTTTACTATTTATAATAACTTTTTTTACGTTTACTTTGTTATTTTAATTTTCAATATCATTTATGTATTTTTTTTAATGTTGGTGTATTTATAGATTTATTGACTAGGTAAGTTATTTATTGATAATTAAATAAATGGAATGTGTTTTGTATTTTAAATTAATAAATTCTACATGCTTATCCAAGAAAAATGTTTGAATCTATTATGATATTATATGGTTCACATGACTAAGATTTATGATGGTTTGTGGAAATCTATGTTTTTTTTTTTGGATTGTTTATAAATTTATTGTATAAATAATGTCGATGTCTTTGAGTTTGATCACTAATTGTATTATTAAAGATTATATTCGATAATTGTTTAGACTTCGTTTGATAACCATTAAAGTCTGATTGATAATCAACTGATCTCTTATTTTGGTTTGTTTACGAGAATGAAGTTTACAAATGTTACTTCCGTTTATTATGTTTGTTTCAGTACCTATCTTTCGATAGTATTTTTAAAAATAAAGTAAAGTTTTCAAAGTTAAAAAAAAACATCTTTTACAATTTGTTATTTTTTTTAAAGAAAATATTAAAAGTCGATTATTTATTAAAAAACAAAACTTAAAGCTTTTAACTTTTATTAAAGTTTGAGACATTTTCAAATACAGTAAAATGAACCAAAATATAATAAAATTTCAAATTTTATCAATAATAACATTGGTAAACTTCTATAAGTGTTTATCATTATCTATTAGTATTTAGTATCAATACCAATATCACCGATAGAAATTGATACAAGTCTATCAATATCTATAATTAATATTTAATAGAATCTAAAATTTCTTAAGTATTTTCGATAATTTTATCGTTTACAATAATTTCGTTTAAAATTTTTATCAGTTAAAAAGAAAAAAAAAAAAACTTATTCGAAAACTCCAAAACTAATTGCTTTTGAAAGTTTTGGACCTATTCCCTAATTTAACGTGATTAACTTATAATATACATATATACAAATAGATATATACATAGATATATATATATATAGATATATACATAGATATATACATTTACATATATGTATTATTATATATTAATTAATTTTTATTTATTTATATAGATATATAGATATATACATATATATGTATTATTATATATAAATTAATTTGTATTTATTTAGAAAAAAGACGATATTGGGAAGGGAAAAATTAGCTGGCAAGCGATGATGATAAGGGGGAGATAGCTAGTGAAATACGGAAAAAATTAAAAAGAAATAACATTTTAAATAATAATAATAATAAAGAATTAAAGGGATTTAGGTTGGAGGCAAACAAGGCGTTACTCCACTTTTCACATTTAATTAATTAATTAATTAATTAATTAAATTAGTTGTAAGGGCGCCGACAAATGATGCACGCGGCTACTCGACCACGCGCATCCCATGCCAATTTACCAAACTATCCTTTTCATTTTTCCTTTTTTTTTTGTCATCCTCCTCTCCTTGTCTCCTTAAATGGATGCCCTTCCCCCTCCACTACCTTTTTACTATTTTTAATATTATTTATTTATTTATTTATCCCATCTTATCATAAACTCCCTTTTCCTTTTTATTATACAAATTTGGTGTTCTTGTTGTTCATTTGTGGTTGGTTACCTAATTCAAAGCTAACCCCCCCCCCCCCCCCCCTTCCCCTTTCTCTCTTTCACATGACCAAAATTGGTGAACCTTCTCTTTTTTAGGCTACTCTCTACTCCTACTACAAAGAATTGTTATTCAATGTTATCGAACCGTTGCTTTGAAATTAGTGTCTAGCAAAAGCTAGTTGGAATTCTTCGATAAATATGAAGTTTCATCTTTAAAGATTGTAGGATCTTTGTTTTTTTATTTAACGAGTTCTGATACCATATTAGATAAACCTAGGGTTTCATCTCTAAACTAATTTGCAATGAGGAGAGGGGAAGATTTCTAGTATCGCGGTAGTATGGAAAAAATTTAAATATGAAGTTTCGTCTCTAATATAATTGACAATGAAAAGAAGTAATTCATGTATATTTTAAAGATAGTAGGCTTGCTAGATGACAAGGTCTCTTCATATAAATCTTATTTGTCAAGGTCTAGTCTCATGGTTCAATCTCCCTTACTTTGTCGATAATTAAGATATATATGTATATTGACCGAGTTTTGACAAACAAAACTAGACATGATCGACGACTCATAATAAATCATTTAAAATTCCAATTATAATAGTGTATATAAAGAAATTTCTAATTAGATCTTACTCAGGATAAAATGTGATTAAAGATGATTTAAGCAATCAATCTCTCACTTAAAGAATGATTAGAATAATCTAAACCGACAAAATTGCTTGGAAATAAGTAAAATAATAGGTGTAATAAGGTTAGAGGTAATGCAATGTAGGAAAATTGTCAAAATCGATTTTCTCAATTTCTGCTAATGTTTGACTTGAAAGTTGAAAACATATACCTAAACATTTTAATCATTTTTATTTTATTTTACCTCATTTTTATCTTAAATCACTTCCTTTTTTTTTTTTTTTCATTTTAGGGTTAATAAATAGGAAGTCTAAATTTAACATAAATGTCAACATAATAGATATTTCTAATAAATTATAAAAATAAATATTTTACGCTTTTAACAAGTTAATCAATGTTTCATAAGGATGCCTTAAAAAATGTAAAAATGTTGAAGAAGATATCGATGATTGAACATCTAGCCTCCATTGGAACTTTACCACTAATAGAGTAGGGCTCGAGTCTTCAGATCTATACTAAATCAGTTGGTGACGGTGTATCATAAATATTTAATACCATGGGATATATGATGATTGTATTAGAGGGAGTGGCAAAAATGTAAATAAAAGAAAAAAAGGGGGTGGAAAATGGGAAGAGGAAATGGATGAGGATAGAATGTAAAAGGCAAGGGGACAATGATCTTCAATGCCCTTTTTTCTACACTTCTCTCTCTTTGGAAATGTGAGATTATAATCTCGTACGTCTTTTTATTACACGCAAACCAATTTTCAATTATTTTATATTAAATTAAACACACACACACACACACACAATTATCCTATTCCCCTATCTTAAAAGAAAATGTCGTGGCCATCCCACGTGGACCCACTCTCTCCTATACACCTCATTCCCCACGTCATTTCCCTTTCCTTTGTTCCTCACTCGCCACCTCATCATCTCTTATCTCTCCCAGATCTTTTAAGTCACTCACATTTATTTTACCAAAACGAGTTTAGTTTAGTCGTATTCGATCGCCAACAATTTAAAAGAAAAAGAATCAAAAATAGGAAATTTAATATAAATAAGGTTAAGTGAGTATTTTACAGTTTATTGTTGATATTTAACCATATTTGTAAATATTTTGATACATTTTATTATATTTGAAAACAACGAAAAATAATTGAATTTAACAAAAATATAAAAATGTTTTTTTTAAAGAGAATTTGTTGTAAAAAGTGAGAGAAGAATTATTCTTTTTATACCCGGCTTCTTGAATTTAAAGAACAAATATTGATTTTTTATTGACCAATTTTTAATTAAATACAATATTTTTAATATTGACCACTATTATTTGAACGGATTCTTCAAATTTTGTAATTATGATTTTTGTTTAATATATTAATGATTTAACAAAAAAAGGAGCTTAAGTCACGCTTATTTAGGGGATTTAATTGCTCAAATCGTTACAAAGTAGAATTGAAATAATAATACTTTTTTTTAAAAAAAAAAAAATTTATTGAAAAAGAAAGCCGAAAATATGCGTGTTTGATGCGATGGGATGTAGCCGAAAATTAATTAACAAAAATATAAAAAATAAATAAAAAAAAGCGTGAGGTGGAAATTATATTTCCGAGTGATTGGAAATATATATATATATATATAAAGGAAATTGGGAAAATAAAGCACGTGAAATGTGGAGGCCGTGTCATCCGGGAACGTTGTCGCGCGTGACACCATGTGAAAAGGCAAAGCGCGTGGGAAAAGCATTAATACCAAATTTGAATTTAAATTTAATGTAATTTTGACTTAAATTATTTTTTTAATTTGAAAAAAAAGGAATTTGGGAGTAAAATTAGGTATTCGGTCCTTATCCGTTAAAAGGAAAATAAAAGTGGGGCCCATTACTTTTTGATTTGATGGGATGATCGAATGTTCCTCTCTTATCCTTTCTTCCCATGACGTCCCCCCTTTTTAATTTCTTAATTTATTATTATTATTTATAACGGTTATAAAGAAGGCTTAAGTATATAGTAATTTTTAAATGACCGTTATGAAAATGTCGATGAAAATATCGATAAAATATTAGTTTTAATAGATAATTTTGGAAGAATTATAAAAGAAAAAATTAAAAAGAAAACTCAATAAATATAGGCTTTTTTGATATAGATGTTAGAGGTTGATATCCTCTTGCCTCCAAACAATATCTTCAAGTAAGAAAAAAAGAGTGCGACTAACGATATGTTATTCACTTTTACAAATATTTTATATAGATTCATAAGATTATATTTTTGTATTTGGTCAATATGAACATTAGTGTATAGTTCGGATCTTCTCATCTTCAAATAGTGCGTTGAATTTTTTTACAATTGTTACCACCTAGAGTTTATTGCTTCCAGTCTATCCAAATTTTGGCATCACCATATATAATCAATATAAAACTTTCATCGGTGTCCTCTTGTCTACAAATAGCGCATTTAAATTAAAAAAAATAAAGGACCGTTAGAAAACATATTCAATTTTATGTTTAACAAGAAAGAAAAAGATAAAAGAATGGGTATTCAATTATTTAAAAAGGGTATACTCTAAAATTTTAGAAATAGTGTTGGAACTAGAACTGGATAATGTGGTAAAAGCATATACTAGAAGCAACAATTAGATGTCTGGATGTTTGGACGCCTAGACTGATGGACGTCTAGACCGAACGCCTAACTACAAAACAGAAACTTATCACATGAAGGTTGAGTCGCGAATCATGGTTTAGGGTTTAAGACGTTCACGATTCTGCTTGGAGTAAAAACAATTCTTGTATTGTCACGTTTGTCCCTTGGATAAAACAACCAAAATACTCGATCAGAGCTGCATCAGAACCAATAAAAAAAACAAACACTTTTGAAAGACTTTGCTCGAAAATTAAAAAGAGAGAAGAAGTTTTTGAGAGAGTTTGTAAGAAAATATGATTTTGGGATGGATGAAAATGAGACGAGGAGGCCGAGAACTTTTTATAGTGATAGATTTCGAAACACCACATGGAAGTTGAAATAAAATATTAATATATATTTTTTAAATAAGTTTACAAATTTTTCATAAAAAAATAGTAATTTATATTTTGAATAATCAAATTTATAATTTGACCTAAGTTTATATACTTTAGTTTAATTAATACATGGGTTGTATTTTCTTGAAGTAAGAATAAAAAGAATTCCCATTAGGTACAATATAGTTGGTGATTGTGACATTAAAAGAATACCTTTTCAATTCCTTACGTGCAATTTTTGGAACTCCTCTTTGGGTTGATCAAATCCATTTTGTATTTCTTTATACTATATTTGAATTTGATTTTAAGTTTATAATTTTGTATATATTTAGTTCATTTATTTTTTTAAAAAATATTTAATAGACTTTTTATTTTTAATTTTATGTCCAGTCGAGCAGTGATCACCTTTTCTGCCTTCTGGTTTCTTGTTTGGCCTTTTCGTTCCTCAAAAGGAGTTTGAGTCTTCTTTTTGCCAAAGGCAGATGATGGGTTTTCATTGATGAGGAAAAGCCATTCTATGGCCATCGTTCAAGAATGCAAAACTTTAGTTGAAATCCGATAATGTGTCAACACATTGGAGAAATTTGCTAAATTCCTTTTAAGCTTCGCTAACGTTCGTCTCTTTGTTATTGTTTTCAGTATCTTACGGAACACCTACGAAATCTTCCCGAATGAACCGCTTTGAGAGCTTCCTCTTCCTCTGAAGGGAGACCTCATAGGTCCAGTTCTCGAAAGTAAGATCATTTAATGGGGAATCAGAAAGGGCTAGTTTAGGGGGGGAAGCGAGACTCTTGTTTTACTTCATCATCCTCTTTTACCAGAAAGTTGAATAAGAGGAATAGTTAGTGATCGAATTCATCTGAGGTCGAGGATTCAAGGTCAATTCAAGTTTTTTTTTTTTTTTTTCACAACAACTCTTATAATTTTAAAATTTCAATTTTAAGGATTTAATTTGTACAAAATTGAGGATTTAACTTTTACATTTTAAAGGTTAAAGATGTAATTTGCGAATTTGTAACAACCACCATAAAGACTACAGACTAACCAACAAATAACAATATGGACAACGTTTCAAAAGTGGGCCAAAATAATTGGGCCGGCCCATAACCTAATTGCCAATTTGTCGAAGACTTTATTGTAAGAAATTGGGAAATTGCAATAAATGGCTATAACTATTCCCCATTTTGCAAAATGGCTCAAAAGAAAATCTACTCGAAAATGACCAACGTGGATTTATAATGCTGTGTTTTTCCCATTTTACCCCTAAAAGTCATGTTTGGAAATGATTATAAAATAATTAAAATCATTTTTCAACCAATTTTAATTTAATGTAATGAAAAATGCACTTTAAGTGTGTACTACCGCTTATGGCAGCTACATCTGGACAGAAAAACTCGTTTGTTATCCAAGTCAAGGGCCAAACCGGCCATCTTCTAGTTAGGTCAAATGGATGATCTTACTCAAGAACACAATTCAACTTAAAGACTCAAACAGATAAATATAAGGCTCTATGCTAACGAACCCTAATCCTTACTATGCTAACCGAACAAACAACTTTGGTCTAACATAAGCTTCAAGGGTTTTTGGTAAACTAACATACATCCACGTGTAGGGTTATAGTTTTTGTAGGTACAAATCTTGTATTGTTTATAGAGATGAAATTATTAACAGTAACATTATTAGAAGGAATGGTCCATATCGAGCAATTATGATACAGACAAAATCTTTACGAGAATTTGAATTATTATGTCGATTTAAAGATTACATTTCTTGTACATATAGCTTCCCTAGAATGATAATCAAAATTGATTTAGTTAAAAGTAAGGAATTAATCAATATTTCACAATAATTTGTCAACCTTCCAAATTATAATAAATATGGCTTTTTGACCCACTTAACCACACTAATTATCCTCTATTTTACCTTTATTTTATAATTAAAAAATTAATTAATATTAAAGTCAAAATCAATAGATTCTCTTTTCACTTATATTAATTAAATATATCATTAGTTTAATAATTTTTTCACTACCACCCTGAAAACTTGTAAAACACAACAATTTACATATTTTTAAATAAAAATTCTCTTTGTTCCTTTATTTTTAATCAAGATATATTTTTTATTATTGTAATAATCATGAGACAAAATAAAAATAAAATCCCAAGTTTAACAATAAAAAATTAATTGCAAACTTGGGTTTAGGGTTTTACTTCTTTAATCATTTTAATCGTGATTAATCCATTTAGTTTGAATCCTCTCAAAATCCATATCATATCATGTCGTCTAATTAAGTTCGTTTGAACAAAAGATTATAATTTTGATACATTCCACAAAATTGAACTCACCAATAGATAATAGATAAGATTCCAAGGTGGGAGCACAAAAATAAATAAAGAAAAAATGCAATAAACTCTCGAGAAGATTTTCAAGATCCACACCACCAAAATGAAAATACCCATATATAGATAAAAGACAGATGGAAAACAATTAATTGCTAGAGATATAAAAGTTTGATAGCTCTTAAAAAACTAATATACGAGCTAATTGTTCTTACACTTCTTACTTGGTGTAGCATGTTACATGGGTCGAGAGTGGGAACTGAGTTTCCGTCTGGGTATGTGTGAATCAATTGTAGTTGAAAGTATACAGACCAACGAAATAATATTTAAACTACAGTTTATAACCATAAATTCGAAGATGGATAAAATTTTAGGGTGTGAGAGCCAGTACGAGATATCTTTGATACAAACCGAAACTTTATAGAAAATAAATAACAAATAATGGGAAATATGACCAAGTGAAAAGAAATTGATGATAAAAGGAAAGTGGGAAATTGAAAAAGATTTGTGATGTTGGAGACATGTTCTACTTTTCTTTAGTTGCCTCTCAATCCTTTCCCTTTCTTAGCAAATGATGGCAAACAAAATGCTGCTGAATGCATCTGAAAAACGAAACATAAGTGGACGAAAGACAACGTCAATTATTCATCTCAAACGTCTATGATATTTGATAATAAAATAAACTAATAGCTTGCCTCTGAGTTGTAAAACTTCAACGGTTGGGTTGCAACTCCAAAATTCTCGTTTGAGTCAATGGGATTGATCGGATTTTTGAAATCAACTTTTGGTCCTTGAGTCGAACACAACAAGAAACCAATTACCCCACTGATCACAAAACACGATCGATATATTGATTAGACGTTTTTTTTTTCTTTTCCCAAAAGTTTAAATGGATAGGGTTACGAGATGATGATTATTATAAAATTTCGATATATAATACCTAGGGTAAGCAGGAACAATGGTCCAAGCATATTGAACTGAGCCTTTGAAGACTTGTTTGCATTTTGAGATCAAAACTTGAATGTCAAGAGAATGAAACCAAACACTTTCTGCTTGAATACAAAGCACTCCTCCTTCTTTAAGTGCTTTTGCCACCTTCTCAAACAACTTACTTCTCACAACCTCATCATCTGGCTCTAATTTTAATAAGACATATAAGAATAAAATAATGAATTTATATATATAAAAAGAGATGAAATTATTGTACTTATTGGGTCGAAAGCGTCGACTATGATTGCATCGTAGGTTCCTGCTGGAACAGAACTCAGAAAAGCACTTCCTTCAAACACAATAAACACACAATTAAAATATTTATAATATTAAATAATAATAATTTAATTTAATTTAATAAAACAGTAACATTTCATTGAATCACACCATCAATTATATGAAGATTCACTCGATAATCTTTATATCCAACTGCAATTTCTGGAAAGTACTTCTTGTATACCTTCAAATAAAATTTTTTTAAAAAATATAAAATTCACAAATTAAAAATTAAAATTGTAATTGTAATTAATAATAAAAATAAAAATAAGAGAAAGGTGGAAGTAATTACATCAATGAGCATGGTGTCTATTTCACAAATGTCAATTTGTTCAATGGAAGAATGCCTTGAAATTTCTCTTAGAATGCCACCATCTCCTCCCCCAATCACCAAAACCTAATAAAAAACAAAACATCAAAAATATTGGTTAAGTGGTTTGGTAATTATGATTTCAAATCAACATTAATTCAACTTAATCCAAATTTAAAGACTTTTACGTATAACATGTTACGACCAACAAAAGCTTAATTCAACTGATACTTATATGTACTCGAGAACCAAAAAGTTTCGAGTTTAAATCTCCCACCTCAATTTCTACTAAAAAAGTTTTGAACGGAAGATAAAAACGGAACGAGAACGAGAGAGAGAGAGAGAGAGGGAAATGACCTTTTTAGGGTTTGGAATAGAGCAAAGAGGAAGGTGGGTAATCATTTCTTGGTAAGCACATTCATCTTTCTGAGTGAGTTGGAGTGCTCCATCCAACACAAACACCTTTCCATATGCTGATGACTACAAACACACATTTAATTAATCTAATTAATTAACATAATTAATTAAGCATGAACCCTAAACTAATTATCACTTTGCCTTTCTTAGCATAGCAATTCTTGGGTAATTTGGAAATTAAATCAAATCAAATATGAGGAAGCTAAGGAAATGATACCTGAAACACCAACATGGATTGATACTCAGACTTTCCTTCAAACAAAACTTTGTCCACCTTTAAGAAGTGTGCTTCACCTGTTCAATTTCCACTTCATTTTTTTTATCATAGATTTCATCGAAATAATGTCTTTTTTTGTTGTCTTAAAACATAATTTTTAATAATAAATGATGTTCGTTTTAGATGCCAAACAATTTTAATAGACGTCAAAAGTCGACGGTTCAATCTTTTACCTATCTAATTGTCATATTATGGAGAAAAAAAAAGCTTTCATAAAATACATATTTGTGAATGATTTTAGAATGACTAAAGATCATTTTTATCGCTATAGTAAATTAAATGTTTAATTTTACACCTTTAAATTCATTATTTTCAACAATTAAAATTGATTTTAAGTTTATTAAAAAATTGAAGTGATTTTAACTTTTTAAAATTGCTTTCATTAAAGTCACCTTTGCCCTTAAAGTAAAGACAAAAATGAATTTTGTCTCTTTTCTTAGTACTCAATGCTTTGAATCTTCTTGACTTACAAAAAGAAAAAAAAAAAGTTTTTGTGTCTTTACCAACTTAAAAGTAATAACAAAAGTGATTTGAAAGAGCTATTTGACTCTCACAACTAAGGTAGAGATTCTTGAAAATAGAAATTTAAAAAATGAAAGATAGATTTGCATTGTATATTTTAATATATGTCGAGAATTTATAAATTTTGCTGTATTTTGTAAATAGTTTTAAATTTTATACGTGGAAAATTTAAAAAAAAAAAAAGGAAAAAAACTCACCTGGCCATTGTGGGCAGTGCTCAGAAAACCAACCAGGAATGGTTGGATAATTGATAGGATCACCATTAATAACAATGGAGTCATCTTCTTCTTCATCATCATCTTTTTGATCTTCAACTCCAAAAACTTGCAGATGAGAGCAGCCATTGTTCAAAACTTCATCTTTCTTCTTCTTAAACACCAAATCATCTGAAAAAGAAAGAACCCCATTTGCATCCATGGCCAATGGTTTTTCTGAAGAATTTTAGGGTTTGTGATGGGGTTGGGTTTTGGGGTTTATATAGAATGAAATTTGGTGGCAAAAAAGTGGGCCTTGACAAAATCTTCCACATGCTTTCACATATAATACAATTTAGTCTATATTTAGTTTATTATTAATTATATATATACTCACAATGTTTTTGGTATTAGTTTCCTCTCTTCATCATTGTGATACAAATAAGTGAGATTTAGCCATCATGAGTAGTTTAGTGGTGAATAAGGGTCATGAGTTTGATAAACAACTTTTATAGAACGAATGAGATCAATTTATATAGTGGCCACCAATCTATGATTTAATATGCTTCTACGTTTAGGTGATTTGTCTTGCAGATGTTAGTCGATATAGCTAGAAGTTGTCTCGAACAATCAAGGATATAAAAAGAAACCCATTGTTGATCATGCTCAAATTATCTAGGGTAGCAACAATAAATTCATTTGTGTGAAGGAAACGACGATTGCGTACAAATTAACAGAGTAACTATGTTCACTAGCATAGCAAATGTCACATCCACTCCAATGCTTGAGTTAGAAAACAAGTACAACGTAGTGTGTATTAAACTATAACTCAGAATTCACTTACCCCACAAAGTTTTCATGGTATGTCTATAAGACTCTAGCTAGTTGCTCTAAACCCTTTTGGGTTTGGCTTCGAGGTCATTTTAGGATTATATCCTACAACTTGGTCAGGGGTTGAGGGACATGCCCTATTTTGTGTTTGGCTAGGGTTGCTGTCAAGATCGAGCATCTTCTCATACACCCATTTTGGGACTCTAGTGATACTTTCGGCTAGAGGCATGTGCATGATACATGCCCAATTAGCTATATTTGACACGAAAACCTTGGATTTGGTCTTTGACATGAACCGACCATCTCCCTTCGATCTAAAGTACTATCTTTGGCCCAAACCTTGTTATTTTCTCGTCATCTTGTTTGTTTCTTATTTTATACTAATTATACTCTTCGATCTAAAATTATCCCACAACAAATACATCGACAAAGATTTTACATCAAGATTCTCTCTTTATAACTTTTGTTTATTTATTTTATTTTTCAATGTTCCTTTGAAGTTAATTGAATTAAAACTTCTTCCATATCTTTATGATACACATTTATATGTATATTTTATGTTGAAGTTCTTGGCCAAACCCTAAATGATTTTGCGGATCCAACACTGTCGGCTTTAACAACTCTCATCCTTCATGCCTATCTTTGAATTTCGTATGAAACATGATGATGGATGTTTTTGATCCTTATATATATATATCTAAATTATGTGTGTGGAGCTGTTTTTTTCGGTTAATTATCTTATAGGCTCGATTCTAGCTCACGTTTAGGTGAAAATTGAAACTCGAATGAAGGAAAATCTACTCTAATTAAGCCTAAGTCAAATCCTGTCACCATATGTTGCACGAGCAGCTTCTGATCATCGTCACAACAACAAGAGAACCACATATCTTTTGAGTCTTGAAAACTGAAAAAAATGCTTAAATTTTGGTGAGGTTATAAATAATTTAGGTTAGTGTGATGATGAATTTTCTTTTGAAAAAAAAATGGGTGGTTTTTGTTTGAAGTGGGTAGATTTGTTATCAACTCCAAAATGGGGTGATCACTAAGCAAAATGCACTTTGTCATGTCCATATATATATATATATATATATATCTTTAAATTGTTACATCATGAAATTGAGTTTCATATCTTACCATATAATACAATACAATTCTATCTCTCTTTCTTCAAAACTTTTATCATTTTTAATCATTACTCTTCAAATACTATTATATCTATTATTATTATTGTATTCACACGCGTTTATATTTTATTAATCTTAATCGATCATATACTTTTAACATAGACAAATAACATTTAGAGTCGAAACAAATTAAAAGTGACCCAGGTAGATATAAATTCAAAATCGTCATAATTTATAGATATTGATTAAACTATAATTCTAATTAGGATCAATTTAAATACCAATTAATTTTAAGAAAACTAACTTGTGCTCGGTGGTTTGCATTTTTTTTAATTAAAATATCATTTTAGTCTCTATACTTTGAGGATTGTGTTCAATTTTAATCCCTTATATTTTCATATGTTCGATTTTAGTTCAATAAATCTTGAATTTACTACATTGAACTTAATTTTGATTAAAATACAATTTTCATTCAATAAAAATACAATATATGAATATGTTTTTACAAGTTATAGTAAAAAAAAAAAGGTTAATAGATTTCCAATATATATAACATATAACTAACATTAGAGACATGTTGCATTTCAAATTTATTGAAAATATCTAAACTAAAATTAAACATTGAAATGTACAAGGATTATAATATATGTTATATACTTAAAGTAGGCAATTTAAGAGTTATTTTTAAATATAGTAAAATGAACTCATCGTCTATTTACGATGGACCGCGATAGACTATTATCTGTGTCTATATGTCTCATGATAGACACAGATGATAGTCTATCTTGATCTATCGTGATCTATTATGAATAGGTTATGATCTTACTTTTTCTAATTAAAAATGATAAAGAAAAAGGAGTACAATATAGAGGATACTAAAACCAATAGAATAGGAAGAAAAATTGAAAAATAAAAGTAAATATTATATGCAAAGGATCAACCCTTCATTTTGCTTTTGGGTCCTTTTTCACTTTATCATTTATTTAATATATTCTATGTTTCAAAATGTAAATTAATATTTTAATTGATAATATATTAGTGAAAAACCACAATCTATTAAAGTTAAGATAGAAAATTAATTAATTATATTTCTTTTACAAAATAGACAAACACCTAATAAATTCAAGATTTGTGTAATTTATATTTAAAAAAATCGTTTAAAAAAAGTTTCCTTTTAAATATATAAAATAAATTAAAATATAGCAAAATTTTAAATCTATCACTGATATCAATGTCTATTAATAGATACCAATAGGAGTCTATCAGTGTCTATCATTGATAGAATCTGAAATTTTGCTATATTTTGTAAATATTTTCAACAGTATTGTCGTTTTCAATATTTTTCCTTAAAAAACATTTTGATCTATAAATTTTCGTTTAAATAATAACAATTTAGTCCATAAATTTTATTTGGTAACAATTTAGGCGTCGTACTTTCAAATCTGTAACAATTTATCTCTAAATTTTAATAAGTCACAATTTAATCCTTATACTTTGAAAATTGTAACAAATTTAGTTTGTATCATACTTTTTTTCCAACATTAAGTGTCAACTTTTATTATACAACGGTCTATCATTATAATTATTTATTATTATTATTATTATTATTATTATTATTATCTAATTAAATAAATTGTTAATTTAATTAAAGTTTTTAAAATCTAAATTTAAAAGTTAGGTAAAGTAGTTAAAAATGGAGGGCAAAAACAATGGAGGGATTACAGGGAGTTAGAAAAAAAAGGGTTGGAATTGTTTGTGTTTTGGAATGGAGGAAGAAGAAGAAGAAGAAGAAGAAGAAAGAATATGCATAACATAGCGTATTCTCGATTAGGTGGACTTCAAAAATCCCTTACTCTATACAGAAAAGTTCCATGGTGGGATCAAATTCTAGAACCCGATTCCGAGTTCGTTGTTCGATGGAATCGTATTTTTCTCGTTACCTGTTTGATTGCTCTCTTCATCGACCCTCTTTACTTTTACCTTATCATCATCGGCGGCCCTGGTTGTATGCGTTTCAACACTCGTCTTGGTATCGTCGTCACTTTCTTCCGCACCATCGTCGATTTCTTCTCTCTGTTTCACATTTCTATGAAGTTTCGCACCGCCTTCGTTGCCCCTAATTCTAGGGTTTTTGGCCGTGGTGATCTCGTTATGGACCCTTCCGCCATTGCTATGCGCTACCTCAAGAAGGATTTTCTCATTGATCTTGCTGCTACACTTCCTCTGCCTCAGGTCAATCTTCTGATTTTCCTTAGTATTGATATTTACGTCTGTTAGTTTAAGCTTTTGGGTCAATTAATTCAAATCTTATAGTGTTATTTACTCTCTAATTAATTCGATAAATCACAAAAACATTATCTTGTGATTTGGCAGATTGTGATTTGGTTTGTGCTTCCAGCATTGAAAAACCCATCAGCAGCCCATGCAAACCACACTCTTGCACTGATTGTCCTCATTCAGTATGCACCCAGGCTGTTTGTTATATTTCCTCTGAACAGACAGATCAATAAAACTACTGGTGCAATTGCCAAAACTGCTTGGGCTGGTGCTGCCTATAATCTCCTTCTCTATTTGCTTGCTAGCCATGTACTTCCTTTCATCCCTTTAATCTTTACATAGCATGTTCGGAAGTGATTCTTAAACAGTTGAAATCACTTTTGTCATTTTCAAAATTACTGATACTTTTTTCTATTGCATCAGAATAGATTTTGAGTGATTAAAGGGGTGTTTTAGAATGACATTAAACATGACGAAATTGGTTTTCACCATTTCAAAATCACTTCCAAACACGAACTATATTCTCGTGCTACCGTTGCTTATTTGTGTGTGATTTGTTAGTGCAGGTTATAGGAGCTGCATGGTACGTAGCATCAATTCAACGTCAAGATGAGTGTTGGAAATTAGAATGTAGGAAGGAGATGAATAGAACTCATTCTCCTTCTTGTCAGCCTATTTTTCTTGATTGTGATAGTTTGAATAAGCCTGAAAGAAAAGCTTGGCTAAGGTCTACTCATGTTCTTACAAATTGTGATGCATTCAATGATGAAAAGAATTTTGAGTTTGGAATGTTTGCTGATGCGTTTACTGATGAAGTTGCTTCTGCAGTATTTTTTGAGAAGTACTTCTACTGCCTTTGGTTTGGTTTAAAGAGTTTGAGGTATGGCTTTTGTTTGTCTCTGAAATGGAGATTTTGTGCATGCTAAAAGACTGATTTCTTCATAATCTATGTTTAAAACACTTATTTAATTCTTACAACCTTACTTTATTTAGGCATAACTAAACTAATATTGTCATCAGACCAGATAACAAGCAAATAAATCAGTCGTCTACTTATAAACTTACTGTATTCTTGATTTTGTTTTTCATGAAAATTTTGTGCAGTTCATATGGACAAAATTTAACGACAGGCACTTATAGTGGAGAGATTTTATTTAGCATTGTGATTTGCTCCTTGGGATTGGTTCTGTTTTCGCATCTCATAGGCCAAGTTCAGGTACTTTATAAGGGTTGATTTAATGTTTCATGTTGGTATTAAAAGGTTTGAATGTAATTATCTTTCCTTATCTTTGTGTTCTTCAAAGAGTTATCTGCAATCCACAACTGCTAGACTTGAACAGTGGAGAGTAAAACGAAGAGACACAGAGGAATGGATGAGGCATCGACAGTTACCGCTTGATTTGCAAGAACGAGTTCGTCGATTCGTTCAATATAAGTGGATTGCAACTAGAGGTGTAGATGAAGAGTCGATCTTGCGCTCGTTACCTTTGGATCTTCGTCGTCAAATTCAAAGACATCTTTCTCTTGCGCTCATTCGCCGTGTAAGTTCTCTTCAAACTATCTATCTTCTTACTCAGTTCCCACTTCCAACATTCACAAAGGTTGTTTGGGGGTGTGAGGTGAGTTCTAAAATCTGAAGTTCACATGCTAAGAAGTCTGTGTTTGGGAGTGCAGAGTTGTTCGATCTGGTTAAAAAACATTAGAGAGAGAGAAAGAGAGAGAACGAGCTTCTCGTTAAATGAGCAATCTTCAATAATAGTGAACACCATTGAAGTTGGTGGGGTTAAGTTACTTAACACTAACTTATGAAGTCGGTGGACCAAAAACCTCCCTAATGAATCGCTTACATTTAAAACATTGTTCTATTCCTCTTAAATCACTAATTGACCCACAAGCTTAAGATTCTAGGTGAACAAGTGAGAATCAATATTAATGGAGACTTGGGAGGAAATAACGTTATAGGGGCTTAAACACAGGACCTCCTAGACAATCTACTTTGATACCATGTTAAATCATCGAGAGACCGAAAACGTTAAGCTTACAGGTGAAGTTAAATTTAATATTATAATATCATTTAATAGTTCCTATACATCTCAGGTTCCCTTTTTCGCACAAATGGATGCACAGCTATTGGATGCCATTTGCGAGCGTCTCGTCTCGTCCTTGAATACCAAAGACACATTCATAACGAGAGAGGGAGATCCCGTAAATGAGATGCTCTTCATCATCAGAGGTCAACTAGAGAGCTCCACCACCAATGGTGGCAGGTCAGGATTCTTCAACTCCATCACTTTACGACCCGGCGACTTCTGCGGAGAAGAACTACTAACATGGGCCTTAGTCCCAACCCCTAGCTTAAACTTCCCCTCCTCAACCCGAACCGTGAAGTCACTAACCGAAGTCGAGGCATTCGCACTTCGAGCCGAAGATCTCAAGTTTGTAGCTAGTCAGTTCAAGAGGCTCCATAGCAAGAAACTCCAACATGCTTTTAGATATTACTCCCATCAATGGAGGACTTGGGGATCTTGTTTCATACAAGCTGCTTGGAGAAGATACGTGAAAAGAAAGTTGGCTATGGAATTGGCAAGACAAGAAGAGCTTTATTACACAACCATTTTGGACCAAGATCATAGCCATGGCAAAATGAGAAGTGAAGGAGTTGGTGAAACCAGTCATGGATCTAAACCTATTATTACAAATAACAAAATACAAAATCTTGGAATAACAATGCTGGCTTCAAAATTTGCAGCAAATACAAGAAAAGGAGTTCATCAAAAATTGGCTGCACTTGATCCTGATGCTGCTAGCTTGAAAATGCCTAAGCTGTTTAAGCCTGATGAACCTGACTTCTCTGCTTTCCAAGATGATAATTGAGTTTAACAACTAACCCCCGACCCCGTTAGGTAACCATTTTTGCATCTATTTTCTACTGATTGTTTAAACAAACAAAACCAAATTTTGAAAACTACAAAAAGTAGCTTTCAAAATGTTGTTTTTGTTTTTAAGAATTTGGTTAAACATTCAACCATTGTGTTTAAGAAATGTGTAAAACGTTGTAAGACATGGAGTGAGAATAAACTTAACTTTCAAAAACAAAAACAAAAAACGAAAATGGTTACGAAACGTGGCCTAAAATTGTGAGAATTTTTTTTTATAATTTCTCCTCTAAAGTTCTAAGAAATTTGATTTTTTTTTTTAAAGTTTTATCCTCTTAAAATTAACTATTAATTTTATATGAGTTTGTTATTGGTCAATTCTAACATTTGGGACCAAAATTTATTATTATTTTTTTGTTGAGTACATGATTGTGAGGTTGGAAGATCGAACATTACACTTTTAGGACGGAAGGCAACTACTCTCACTTAGTTCTAATACTACGTTTACCAATCAACTAAAAAATTTAAGTTAATGGGCTAATGGCCGGCTATGCTAAATTTAATTATGTCAACGCTATAATATGTTTATATAATTTTAGATCTTATATGGACTGCAAATTTCACTTGGAAAAAAAAGAAAATGAGAAAAGGACTTAGAATTAATTAATTAGACCAAACCCTATTTAAGATGTTTTAATTATCGATTAATTGCTAGCAATTAAGTCTTATATTGTAAAACCCTATTCAAAACTCATTTTAGTTCAATAAATAAGCCAGTTCGATTTGGTTGATTTAGGGATCGGTCAAGAACCAACTAAATTGATCGATTTTATAAAGAATGGACCCAAACCGATGTTCAATAAAGAACAAAACCAATAGATCGGTTTGGTTTTATCAAATTTCAATTGTTTCTCGTTGGACTCGTAATATTTTCTTAAAAACATATATCACAAATCAATAGATCATTAAAAGAGAGAGAGATAGGATGCTAATAAAATCGTCAGTACTGCTAAAATCGAGTTAGTTAAATTCTAACGGATATAATCTTCCTTTTTAGAGACAAGGTTCGTGTTGGATTTTGATAAAATATCAAAAAATACAGTTTATCCTACATCGAATGGGGATAGACTCCAAGCCTATAAAAAGTCGCAAGTCGTGCTACTTAGAAACACTTTAAGCTCAGTGGACTAACTCTGAATAAATTTCTTTTATATTCTCTAGTTTGAGACTGACAAAAAAATGTATGAATGGTCAAAAGTTTTGAAGGAATGCTTTTGTAGTTAGGATCGGGAGAGAGAAAATTATTATATAGTAGATTTTTCGTGTTTATGGTTTTTCTTTGAATTGTGAATTTTTCACTGTGTTTCTAGTTTTATTGTTTTCCCTTACTAATAATAAATAACTAAAAAAGAAAAAACCAAAAGTAATCAAATATTAATTTTCATTTGAAAAAAAAGGAAAATATCTTAAATTTGGTTTTGTTCAGTGAAGTAATTCTCGTAAGGTCGTTCTCAAAAAATAAAAATAAAAACAAACAATTTAAAGATTTGGATGAGAAATTTCCAATTTTTTTTATGGTTACTTATCAAAATCATAGGGATTCCAATCAATTATAAATATTGGACATATCAATAATCTGAACAATATCTCTCAATGTATACTTTATTTTAAAAATATCTTTCGACTTTTAAAAGTTTTAATCGATACATTTTAATTTTTTTTTAAAAAAAACAAAATTAGAAACTTTTGAAAACATATGTCTTAATCAATTAAACTATATTCATTTTGAGTTTTTAATTATTTAAATTTTATAGACGTGATTGTTGGCCTTAGGGTTAATCATCTTTTTTGGAGATGGTGCTCGTTTTTTTTCTAGGTCAATAATTACAAGGTGGAAGATTTAACCACCGATCTTATGAATGGTAATGAGCTAATTAATTGTGCCAAAAAGTGATATAATGTTGTCATTCTGAAACGAACCAAAGTAATGTCTAAACTCAATAATTCATAGAAATGATTATCTTGAAACAAGTAAATCTTTCACATGTCTCAATAACTCAACGCAACCGAAATAATCGATGGTTCTATCAATTTCAATTGATGTTTTATCCACCGAATTATTGATCGATCGAGACAAAAAGATATAACTAATACCCATCCTTTTCATTTTGTTTGCAT
The DNA here is from genome assembly GCA_037974625.1 of Cucumis cinereus. Taxonomy (NCBI): domain Eukaryota; kingdom Viridiplantae; phylum Streptophyta; class Magnoliopsida; order Cucurbitales; family Cucurbitaceae; genus Cucumis; species Cucumis cinereus. Next base: position 17,092,106 of record JBBPDJ010000008.1, read on the forward strand.
TTCATCATATATATTTGGCACCATATGAACCACAAAATAAAATCTAAATATGGTACAATATCTAACTAATTATATTCAACAATGAACTAGAGTATATTGTTTAAGTAATAAACATTAATAAGAAAATGCTAAATTGTTAGACAATAGATGTGAAAAGGTACAATATCTCACGAGATGTTATTTTTATACACAATTAGAACATGAAACGGTGAGACGACAACTTAATTGTGAACTGAGATCTAAGCATTGTCGTACCATTTTAGGTGAAATTTTAGGTCATTTTTACGTATTTCTAGTAACTTTGAGATGGTTAAATATTTAAAAGGAAAGACTTTTTTTTTTTTTTTTTTGAAAGGAATAAGTTTGTACTTTTTTAATAATTTAGAAGGAAAAAAAAACCCAATTTTCAGGGGTTAAATATTAAACACAAAGGAGAAAGTTGAACAATTCAACATTGTAGAGAAGGTTGTCATTTGCCAACAAATTTGCCACATACCAAATTGTAATTAAACATTTGGGTGAGTTGTACTGTTTCTTTTAAGGAATGAGACATATTTAGGTGCATCCCGAACATCATGCCATCAAATTGTCTAACCATAACTTGTCGTGCAATGAATTTAGTTTTTCCATTTTTTTTGAAATATTGTAATCTTTTGGTGTTAGTGGTGAGAAGTGATGAGCAAAAATCAATCCTTTAACCAAGTTTTTGAGGCGGAGGTCTCAAAGAATAGAATGAGGTATCCAAAAGTGAATCAAACAAACAACTTTTGTCATCTCATCCTTTGGTTGTTTGTCTCATTTGAAACATAAAGAAAAATACAGTCTTTGTGAAAAATTACCAAAAAAAAGAAAAAAAGCAATTTTGGTAACAATTTAAAAGCTCATGAATGTGGTTTCTTCAATCTACTTTATGCACATCCAAATAGCACCATATGATATAATGGAAGAAAAAGGAAAATGAAAATGATTTGGAAACAACCCATCTTATTTGGATTATAACTTATTGTCTTTAAATTCTTTTATTTTGTGGTCTAAAATGGCATTCTATGGCCAAATCTTGCTCTCTACTTAACCAATCTTATTGTGCTTCAAGTGTGTGAAAAAACAAACAACACAGGAAGGGGTCTTCTTGTTGTTAAGCATTTTGTGTTTTGTGGCCATGGCTGCTCGTAGAGGAATCTCTTCTTTGCTCTCTCGTTCTATCTTAACTTCTTCTTCTTCTTCTTCTTCTTCTTCTGTTAATGGGTTTAGTTCTCTTCTTCAATCTCATGGTGAGTTTCTTCGTGCTATGGTGTTCTTCTGTTGGGTGTGTGTATACTGTTTGTTGAATGGTCTGAATGGAGTTTTTGTTTGAGTAGGTTATCTTCTTTTTGAGTTCTAAATGGTTTTGGTAGTTATAACTATTTTTGTATTTAAAAGTTATGGTTGTTTTGTATCCTTTTAGTCAAGAAAGGGTTTGAATTTTTTTGCAAAATTCCAAAAACCGTCAAAATGGATTTTAAAATATTACCTTTTGTTTTTGTTCTTGTTTTCAAAAGTTGTTTAGGTGGGAATAGTGAATAGTGTTTGTAAGCTTAATTTTCGAAGGTGAAAGTATTGAATTATGAATATATGTGATTGTGTGGTTTTCAGGAAGAGTTTCAAGGTTCCTTGGAAGAGGAAATGGATTTAGCACATCTGCTTTGGCAGAGGAGGAACTTATCACTCCTCCTGTTCAGATAAATTACACTCAAAATCTGATCAATGGCCAGTTTGTTGATGCTGTATCCGGTGATTTTTTTCTTCATCAAACAGAATTGTTTATGTTGTTACTGTTTTAGCTTTCTTAGATGTCTGGAAAATTGTGTTCAAAGTGTGAAAATGAATATTAAATGACGATATGAAAATCACTTTTAATGAATCACTCTCACACACGTCGTTATGGAATTGTTTTGTTTTTGTCATAATCTTACCTTTCAAAAGTCATCTGATGGATGGAGATAAAAGGCTGAATTTGATATGATCTGTTCATCATAGGAAAAACATTTCCGACTTATGATCCTCGCACTGGGGAAGTGATTGCTCATGTTGCCGAGGGTGATGCTGAGGATGTCAACCGTGCGGTATCAGCTGCACGAAAGGCTTTTGACGAGGGGCCATGGCCGAGAATGTCTGCTTATGTAATACTTTCCTACAAGCTGCAACTCTTACTGTTTCCTCCACCTCTTTCCTTTATTTGAATTGCTATATCTGCTGTTTATTTTATGTCGATTTTCAGGAACGATCGAGGATATTGTTACGGTTTGCAGATTTGGTTGAGAAACATCTCCCTGAACTTTCAGCATTGGAAACATGGAACAATGGGAAACCTTACGAACAATCGCTTAAATCTGAATTACCATTATTCGTGCGCTTGTTTCACTATTACGCAGGTTAGTTCGTCACAGCATTGTAGCAGATCTGCTCTTATCCTACTTTTTTTTAGATTTCTAACTGTTTGTGCTGTTGGTTTCTTCACAAACGATCCAGGCTGGGCAGACAAAATCCATGGATTAACAGTTCCAGCTGATGGAAATCATCATGTTCAAGTATTGCATGAACCAATTGGAGTTGCAGGACAGATAATTCCATGGAACTTTCCTCTTATTATGTTTGCTTGGAAAGTTGGTCCTGCTTTAGCTTGTGGCAACACCATTGTCCTAAAAAGTGCAGAGCAAACACCTCTGACTGCTCTTTATGTGGCTAAGTTATTACACGAGGTAGTGTCTTCAAACCGATGTGTGTTCCCGAGTCGCTCTTTTGACCGATGCATGGATATAAGGCTCGAATATTCTTTATCTATGTTCCAACTAATCTTCATTCTTATTGATCGAACAGGCAGGTCTTCCTCCAGGGGTTCTAAATGTCGTTTCGGGCTATGGTCCGACCGCAGGTGCTGCCCTTGCTAGCCATATGGATGTGGACAAGGTGATCAATCTTGAAACCATCTTGCTATTGTTTGAAACTCAAATCTATCGTGTTCTATTATTCGGTTCATATTTAATTAGGTGTAAATGCAGTCATGTTCATAGCTTTGTTTTCAAAAGCTGATTATCACGAACTAATCTACATGTTTCTGCACGATTTTGCGGCACAATAATTTGTTTGCAGCTAGCTTTCACCGGATCGACAGGCACGGGAAAAGTTGTACTTGAATTGGCAGCAAAGAGCAATTTGAAGCCAGTGACACTAGAGCTTGGAGGGAAATCACCTTTCATTGTTTGTGAGGATGCAGATGTTGATAAGGCTGTGGAGCTTGCTCATTTTGCTCTTTTTTTCAATCAGGTTAGTCTCTAGGCTCTCACTTTGGTCATGGATTTGTAACACTTAAACTCATTTGTTTGTCGAGTCTTGTTCGTTTTCAGGGGCAATGTTGTTGTGCCGGGTCTCGTACTTTTGTGCACGAGCGTGTATACGAAGAATTTGTTGAAAAGTCGAAGGCACGTGCCCAAAGACGTGTTGTTGGTGACCCTTTCAAGAAGGGTGTTGAACAGGGTCCTCAGGTAACTCTCTCCCTCCCCATTTGCTTTCCCCATTTAATCCATGTGAAGAATACTCGACATACCGTTTTTGTACATTACGATTCTTTCTAGATTGACTCGGAGCAATTCGAAAAAGTCCTAAGATATATCAAATCTGGCATTGAAAGTGATGCTACTTTGGAATGTGGGGGTGGTAGACTTGGGTCCAAGGGATACTTCATCGAGCCAACAGTTTTCTCAAATGTTAAGGTGCATTCTCTATCTTATCTACCTTCCTTACACACTCTAAAGAATGTAAATTAACATTTCAATTTATCTCTCATCAATTCGATCAGGACGATATGTTGATAGCAAAGGATGAAATCTTTGGTCCAGTACAATCCATCTTGAAATTCAAGTAAGTTAGTCACATCTCGAACTTATCGTATCACTCATCCTCTAACGTGTTATGTTTGAATTTCGTCAACGTCAGGGACATTGATGAAGTAATTCATAGGGCAAACGCAACTCGTTACGGTCTAGCTTCAGGAATCTTCACATCAAACATCGACACAGCCAACACACTAACACGAGGATTGAGAACAGGGACCGTGTGGGTCAACTGCTTCGACATCTTTGACGCCGCAATACCGTTTGGCGGGTATAAGATGAGTGGAATAGGAAGGGAGAAGGGAATTTACAGCCTCCAAAACTACTTACAAGTAAAGGCTATTGTTACACCTCTCAAGAATCCAGCATGGTTGTAAGAATCTCACCAATGCAAGTGTAGAATAAAACAGGGCCTTGCTTCTGTTGTTGTAGACAGTCTAAACTTTTAATAATAATATCTACCTCTTAATATGTGATTCTGAGCTATTCCCTTTTTGGATGATTTGATTGAACATCAACTTTTCTTAATGATTAAAGAAAAATATGATTGAGTTTTTTATTTTATTAATATCAGATCTTATTCAATGGAATAATGAATCATTACTGGTAGAATTCAAAACAGAGAATTATATTTTAATATCAGTTTCTGTTACTATCAAAATGATGTGATGTTTTACTGATTTGACACTAACATTTGAAATATATTGTGGACATAATGTTTCAAAAAGTTTATGATCCAATTAAATCATTTTATATACAGAGAGAGACAACAACCTTTGTTGAGAAAAAATAAAAGAATACAATGTCGAACAAAAAACCAAAGCCTATGAAGATCCTCGGTAGAGAGAGGATCTAGAAAGTAAAATGTTATCTAAAGAGTAATTACAAAATGTCTTCAAAATCAAAGTCTAATGGGAAGTTCGAAACTTCACCAATGCCCAAACATCCATACCGTCTCTTTCACCCCTTTAGCCTATAGCAAAGCATACACCCTTGCTAACCCCAAGAAACAAGGAAAATTGGGATGGATGGCCCCTTCTTTGAGCTCTAAATTTTAAAACCATTGAATTTTGATCTTTTGCTTATGTTATCACCGTGTAAACTTACCACTCTAACCTAAATGCATCTTCTTTCTTTTCTCTTTTATTTTTATCCGTTTTTTCTTCTTCTTCGCTTTTTTTTTTTACGTTTCTTTTCTTCTTACCTGTCTTTCTTATTCTGTTTCTTTTTTTCTTTGTATTTTTTATGAGTTTTTTCGTTCTCCAAATTTTTACCTTCTTAGTTTTAGATTTTTTTCCGTTTCTTCCTTCTTCGTTCCGCATTTTTTTTTTCATTTTTCGTTCTACAATTTTTTCTCAAGAGGCAGAGTGTGGAGATGGAGCGGGAGGTGGAGCTTGGAGTGGGAACTTAGAGCGGGAGAGTGGAGCATGGAGTGTGGAGCAGGAACTTGGAGCGAAAGCGTGGCGCGTGGAGCGGAAACTTGGAGCAGGAGCGTGGAGCGTGGAGCGTGAGTGGGAACTTGGAGCCAAAGCATGGAGCGGAAGCTAGAAACAGACATTTTCACTAGTTTTCACATCAAAATTGAAACGAGAAGCGGGAGCATGGAGTGGGGAGTGGGAGCTAGAAAAGGTCCATTTCACGCATTTTGAGGTCAAATGGGTACTTTCACACGTGGGTGATGTCAACAGAAGGTCACTTTTCATTCAATTTTAAAAAAGTACCCAATTTTCATTAAGATCCCTAAAAAAGGTCATTCATCTGTCGGACCCAAGACACGGCCCCTCTCCAATCAAACTCAAACTATCAACGCCAATTCAAAGCGCCAGCATAAAATCAAACTCCTAGAAGAAATGGTCCTACACTACCCTCGCAAACCACAATCTCACACCACCATAGAAGTGATTCAAAAATTTAAAAAAAAAAGAAAATTGCCTTCTGACAGAGGATACAATAGAAAGGACCAAATAAGGCAACTTCCACTATATTTGATTCAAAGTATTCACCCGACCAAGTAAAACTTGCCAAAAAAGAACTTAACTTTGTTCGAAATCTTAATCCTCCACAAAGTATAAAGACAACTCTCTAACGAGAAAGGGATCTGACTAGTGTCGAAAATATGATTGATACAAGCCTTCTTAAGGGTCAAGACTCTATAAAAATCATCCCTCCATTCAACCCTAAACACAAATTCTTCTGTCAATTGGTTTCATTGTATTGAGTATTAACTTTTAAGTGCAAAGGCTTTATTTAATTATTATTATTATTATAAAAAAAATCCAGAAGATGAAATGAAAGAAGCATCATATAATAATCTGTGTTTTTATTTATTAGAAAAAGATATTGTCTATTCAAGATTTTAGTTTCAACTTTTCGAAGTCAGAGGTTCAATTTGTCATACAAAAAAAGGATTTCCTTTCTTCTTTTTCCATATATTCTTCTCGATAATATTTTAAAATGATAAAAAAAATTCGAAAACTAAAAAACAGTCTCCGTAGAAATTACTTTTCTCATCAAATTTGATTGAAATTTCATTTAAAAAAATGTAAACAACTAAATTGTGAGAAATAAACTACTGAAAAGAAATTTGTGTTTGCTATCTCTCTCACTCACAAGTTGATATTTCGATCTCCATACCAGCTGATTTGTTTTCCAAAAGCATAATTAGAAATATTTAAGTTTTTCCAATAACCCATCAAAGATGATGATGAAGATGATGAAGACGAAGAAGATAACGACTACGATGAAAACGGTACCGGCGATCCTTCGAGGCTTTAGGTTTTTTCGAATTTGGGAAGCATTCATGGAGTAGAAGCCAAAGAGGAAGAAGATACCATTTTTGCATTTCAATCTTACAATTCATTCAATTTAATGTCATTACAAAAGGCTTACATTCAATGGCAAAGTGAAAGGCAGCAAAGTCCCTGGTTTATGTACCCACCACCATCATCTATTTTACGACTAGCCTCACTCTCAATATATATATATATAGATATATATATTTTTCCCTTTTCCTACTTCTTCTATTTGTCATTACCACAATCACATTATGGTTTTTTCCCTTTCATCTTCAAAATAATTTTATCAGATTTTCGTATCCAATTCAAACAAACAAACAAATCTTTAGGGCCCTCTATATTTTCGAAAGCATAGACAACCTTGAGCTTGATCAACAGGAATCATACCTCCACCCTTGGAAGTGTCGATGGCCTCCAACATGGAAACTACTTCATCCATCTCGGGTCGCTTGTCTGGGGTCGCATCCCAGCAACGCTTCATTACATTTGCTAGAGAGCTCGGGCAACATCTTGGTATCTCTGGCCTCAGATTCTGCAGTGTTTTGAGATTAATGTTTTCAGCTAAGTTGATGATAAGTTGAAAACAATGAAGTGGTTTCTTCTCAAATGCACATTGTCCTGAAGATATGAAGATGTAAGGGTGAAAGAATTGGAAGTTTACCTGACGAACCACAGCGGAAGTCACTTCGGAGAAACTAAGGTCGGGATATGGCATGTCACAGCAATAAATTTCCCACAGGCAGATACCGAAGCTGTACACATCACACTTCCTGTTATATGGGTTGCCATTGAGAACCTGTAAAACCAGATAGACTCATTTAAATTTAGCAAAACCATCATTTGGATGTTTTTGATAGCTGCATTCCGGCACTGAAGGTTTCCAATTCCGGTTTTCCTTGAGATGAATGAGGAACACAACTATGGAATCAAAGGGAAACATTTTATGGACGATTATCCTCTCCTAATTGTTGTGTGAGTTGGCTACAAGCAAAGAACTACATACCTCTGGAGCCATGTAACCAAGTGTCCCAGTCTCCCCAGTCATGTCATTGGGATTTGAGGCCTCAACTCTAGCGACACCAAAATCAGCAATTTTGACTGTACGCGTTTTGTCCAATAGCATGTTTTCTGTCTTTACATCTCTGTGAACGATCTTTTGCGAATGAAGGTAACTCAACCTGTAAAATAAATGGAGCAATTTAGAAGAGCCAAATACAACAAGTACACTACATACTATTCTCAAGCAAAAGGAGACTAGTGAACAGAAGAAATCGTATGAGCTCGGTACCCTCTAGCAAGATCAAGGGCCAGCTGGACAACCACCTTGAAAGCTAGCTTCCTTCTCCTGTTTTTTATGAGATAAGATTTAAGAGCACCTCCGGCAAGATATTCCACCACAACACAACATATGTTGCTTGGCATGCCTATTAGACCATTTTCAGTTTGGATCTGTAACTCCGCTGAGCCCATTGTTGCCCCTATAAACTGAAAATCAATTGAAAACCGTGAAAAATCCAAAACTAGAAACCAAAGCTACAAAAAACAAAAGAAAAAAAGCCAACGTGGCACATTAAATATTGAATAAGCACATCAAGTTTGATATATCATTATACGAACGATAAAGTAAAATCCATCTTCCACGCGGATAGATAAGAAGGTGAAGGGAAAAAGGAGAGATGATAAGTTAGGAGACAGGATAAAAACGCTAGGTTTTCCACTATCAAAGATGTCAACACTTCTTTGATCTGATTAAGGCCCTCCAAGTGAGCATGCTTTTTGGCCCTATCTCTATTCTAGCAAGGATAAGATTTAGTTTAGTAGACTTCTTTTCCCTTTCTACCAAAGTACAATGGTGGAGAGAGATTTAGACTCTAGATGGAATCCTTGAACACGATTGAACTTTTTTGGTTTCTGAATTCTGAAGATCATGCAAAAAAGGGTTTCAATGGCCTATACAGAAGACTCGAGGGAGTAAAAAGCACACCTTTTTGTCATAAAATTAATTATGACAAAAAAAAAAAAAAAAAAAAAAAACAAGACGGAAACGTCGGGAGGAAAAAAGAACAGTTTCTCGTAATCGGATCATTAACCATTCTGGGTCTAATTGATCCTCTATTGTCTATAGTGTCAGCATCTTCTAAAAGGCAAACAATTACTAGAGTTGCATTCAATTGAGACAATGTCAATAAAGTCCAGAAAATAGAATTGAGGGTTGGAACGATCGTCTAACAAGACATCCATTTCATGTTTCAGAATCACAGCAAATAGGCAAATACACAATGAAGTTGTAGTGACCTTAGTAACATTTGGATGCTCTAGTTTATGCCAAACAGCAACTTCTTGTTTAAAAGCCGCCCTTAGTGAAGCAATTTCAGCTTCTGTCCTGTGACCTTCTTCTCCCCAATCCAGCAACTTGACTAATGCATTAAAAAAGTCAAAAGAAAACTTCAGAGGATGGTAACAACCAACTGAAACCCAGTAACCTTTACAAACTACAAACTAAGATAATATTTTAAAAAAATAATATACGAGCGAGTGAGTGATTGAATGAGCAAGTGAACAGATCTTAAAATAATTGAGTGATAATGATCGCATTAAAAAAAAGCAAATGATAATGATGATAAAGACAGAAATAAATACAAATCAGTAGGCTAGCAGAAATAGCCAATTCATTATAATAGCTTTTCTAAGTCAAATTTTATCCAACAGCTGGAATCACATGAAAGTTCAAAACTTTTATTTACAACAAAGTCATTCAGGCCATCGTTGTCATAAACAAATTCAACTCAATCTCGTGTATGCATCACGGATCATCTAAAAGAGAGTTCAAATGGCCAATCACCACTTCATGATAGTGGCAAAATGTCTTCAAAATAAAGCGTTAGGCTAAACTCAAACAAGTCTAAACAATCACTAACCGGGATCCAATAAGAAGGTTGCTAAATTAGTATGAGATTTCAACGAACTACCCATGAATCAAACCCATAAGTATACAAACAAAATTCAGCAGTACAGATAAAAAAATGATAATGATGGAACATTTAATTAAGACGATTAAAACCACTAAACTTCAAAATAATTAAAAACAAGCTAAAGGAAATTCACAAAATAAAATAAACCAAGACATAAACTGTAGTGTATGATTGTGTAACCATTCTAAAAGATCAGGTATGAGAGTAATTAAAAAATAGGGCAAAAATAGAAATCGGAGACTAACCGGCGACATCAAGTCCGTCATAAACGCCGCGGTGGACAGTGCCAAAAGTACCACGAGCAATGACGCTCTTGATAATCAATTTAGAGGGATCGATCTCCCACTCTTGCCGGTCCTTAGCAGCGACTTTAGTAGACCTACTGCGAGCGATGGGTGCAGAAGTGAGAAAGCTATTGCCGGTATCTTCGTCTTTCTTCTTGTTCTTCTCCATAGTCAAAGCTCTACTAAGATGCCTCTCAAGCTGTTCATCTAAGCTCTTGAGATCAATCTGATCCGCACGAACAAACCCATCATTGTTCTCTTTCATTTTTATTTTTTTTCGATGAAATCAAAAGGGAAAAAGGGGAATTTGTGGCTTCGAATGGAGGGAAAGAAATTGATGGAATTTGAAATCAGAAATTAGGAGAAAATTGGGAATTGGTGATTGTTGTTGTTTCTTTGTTGTTGTTCTTCTTCTTCTTCGTTTCCACAAAATCTGCAATGGCTTCTCCAATCATCCATGTGGCCACATGAATTTGCCTGCTCATAACGTGTGCTTCTGACCCACTTCGGTCTCCTTCTCTATTTATTATTTCTTTTTTCTTTTTTCTTTTTTTCTTTTTTATTTATTTCTTTTTTCTCCAGTTCCCAGCCAATTAACAGATCAGAGCTTATAAATATTTATATTTTTTTTATTTTTTTAATAAAGATCTGTTTACGTGAGATGATAACTTAGCTTTGTCACATAATTGGGTTTCTTAATCCTTTAATTATTTTATTTTAATTTATATTTTTTTTAAACGGTATATGTGTTCGGTTCTTGAGTTTACTACGTAGAATTTGTTAGTCTTCAAAATTTTAATAATAGATATAAATAAACGAGTGGTATGTACTAATTTTTATTTGTTTTCTAGATTTTAAAATGTTATGCAGTTAGATTTCAATTTAGTTTTTATGTTTCTAAACATGACATGTGCATCAGGTGAAGCTGAGTAGACATAGGATGTGCACGCATGAAGCAGTTAGATGGGCACAGGAGGGCACACGAGGTGCATACTCTTTGCTTGTCCCCTCCCCAAGCCCGAACCAAACCTCGATATAGGTCACGCTAAAGAACCAGATATCAAATTATATTACAACATTTTGAACGTAATTATTAAATTCCATTAATTTCAAGAAAACACAAAATTGATTATATTTTTTTTAGTAAAATATAATTGTTTATTTTGTTGGGTGTTTAGATATTACTTTTTTTATATTATATTTAAAGATCTAATTAACCAATATTCAATATTGACCTTTTAATTGCAGAAACATACCATTAAATGAGTTGAGATCATATATAAGAATATTTATTATTTTCTCTTCATAAATAGGATAAATGTTTTGATAAAATAAGTCATAATTTGAAATTTTAAAAATAAAATATGGAGCATAGATGTACCAAATATAGTAGTTTTAATTTTCCACCCATCTATCTTGGGAAAGCTAGATATACAATTTTTAATATATATATATATATAATATATATATATATATATAAACTATAATTAATGTTTGCAAGTTTGTAATTTTAAATTTAGATGAAAGATAAGTAAATCCAAAATAAAGAAAAAAAAAATAGGTGATATTTAGGTTAGGCTTTATCTTTCTTTATATACCCTAGACATTCGTCGATAAAATTTTGCCACACGGTAATTTTTAAAAATATTAATTTTTTTTATAAAAAAAAATATTTCAGATAATGGTAGTTCATGACATGTCGGGAGAGATTAGACTTTTAAGTCGTTACACGATTATTTTTTTCAATTTATTGAAATATGTTGATATTAGTCCTCAATTAAAAATTTAAAAGATTGCATCATGAGATTGATTGAAATTATGGATAAACAAAAAACAAAAATTGTAAAAACAAGTCTTCCAAAATCACATAAAAGAAATATTTCATGCGGATGCAAATATGACATTAGTTAAGAATTGAAAGTGATGTCAAATTTAATTATTAAGAAATAAAATATTAAATAATTTGGTTTAACACTTACTTACGTTAATAAAGTCCAATTATTATTAAACAAAAAGGTTAGAGGTCTAACAAATTGTTAATTAACAAATAAATTTAGTTTAAAAAATAGTCTTTTTTTTCTTTTTCTTTTTTTAATGTTATCAATTTTTTATTTTTCTTTAAAAAATGTTAAATTTAGTTTCAGTATTATAGAAACGAAGATTTGAACACGAGATATTGTTATCAATATAAATAAATTATAATTTAATAGGTCAATATATGATTTTTAAGTCATTTGCATAAATAACACAATATTATGTTAATTTCAAATATAACAAGTAGCAAAAAAAAAAAACTTACAAAATATTATAAATAGAAACATATAATTTAATGGGGGGTTTTTTATTAAAAAATTTATTAACATTTTGTAGAAAAACAACTTAAAAACACAAAATTGAATTTTTTATGAGCCGTAAATATTTTATTCGTTTTGTTATTTGTGATAATTTTTCTAATTTAAATTTAAATTTAAATATAAAAAATAGTATAAAAAATAATTTACAATCTAAATATATGTAATGGACCTAAAAATTTGAAGTTTGAACCCACCCAACACGTCTTAAACTAAACCGCGTCGTATTTGTAAAAATATTAACACAAAAAAATAAGGCGTAATACTAAAAGGGAAAATACTAGATATTTGGGCCTAGGCCCAAATATTTTGACGCTTTTGGGCCTTTTCAGTTGTAAGGGTGGAAAGGGTTGGATAATTTAATAATTTAATTTATTTTTATATCAATTATTTAATTATTTGTAGTTAGAAACAAAGTAAATGAGAAATGTAATGGTGAATTTAAATTTCAAAGGTTTCATTATATAACGTTCAAAGCTTTTGAATTTTGATATAAAAGCATCCAACCTGAAAAGTTGTTGGACAATTCTGAATGAGTCATGATTGGACATTGTGTGCTGGTCATATGGAAACATTTATTTTTTATTTTTTATTTAAATGTGATTAAAAAATTTGTAATTTTTTTTTTTTTTACAATCACTTCAAAATTTGTTTTAATGAATTTAAATAAAATGAGATGACATTAAAAAACAATGTTTAAATGTGTCAAAAAAAATATTATTAAGGGTGTGTTATGTCATAATCATGTTTTCCCTCAAATCGCTTTTGTACAAAAATATAGTGTTTGGCAACGCGAAAAAATAATTTTAAAAAGATAATAAATCACTCAAATTTGATTTTTGAAGTATTAGCTCTCTAGTGATTTTTAAAAAAATTATTAACTAAGAGTCGCTCCCGAATTTTATATAAGGTTTGTTTGGAAGTGATAGTTTAAGTAATGATTTTAGAGAAAATGATTTAGGTACGATTGATTTTGTAAAATTGATTTCTAAACAATCAAATTTATGTTTGGTAACAAACTCTTAAAGTGATTTTCATATGTTTATAAGTTTTCTTATTAAACGAATGGTGTTTTGGGTATTTAAAAAACTACATAAAATTAAGTGGTGATTTTCACTTAATCATTTTTCAAGAATCACCAGATAGTAAATAATTCAAAAATCAATCTTGAGTGATTTCTTATTTTTTCTAGAGTCACTTTCTTTAAATCGCTAAACACTATATTTTTGTACATTTTGGATAGTGAAAAAGTGATTTTGGCTATGCCAACATCACTACCAAACACACCCATAAATTTTTGAAATACTCAAAATATCATTATTTAGTGAGAAAACTTTAACTTAATTTTACATTCTACTTCTCCATCTCCCCAATCCTAGTTTAATTATAATTCCAATTTAATAAAAATAATTATTTATTATAATTATTTTTTAAAAAAATAAACTTCCAAATATAAAATACCATTTTAAGTAATTTGATATAATGATTGAAAGTCAATTTTAAACATATGAAAATCACTTTTAAAAGTTTATTATCAAACATAAATTTAATTGTTTATAAATTAATTAAAAAGATTCGACCATAGTTTTTTCTCTTATCAACGTTGGATGATTCCAAACATATTTTAAAGGAAAAAATTTTGTAATAAGGCCAACGCCCTTCGCTGTAATTTGCCTTTCGTAAAATTATAATAAGCACTGTGATTAAAACAGTATTAAAAGCCACAATTAAGAATCTAGAATAGTTAATAGAAGTGTTGAATAAAGTGCTTATAACTAAAGTGCATTTAGAAAAACCACTCCCAAAGACCTATGCATAAATATCCAAATACTTAATTACAAGTCAAATTAGGGTTTATTTTTTTTAATTAATTGGATTTAATAAATAGAATTAAGTAGGGTTATCTGAATCAACCTATTCTAATCCAAACTTAACTGTCTCTATACAAGGGATGGAAACAAAAAAATTAATTTTTTTAAATTATCAAACTTTCTGCACAGTGTGGGCTACTAATTTTATATTTGTGAAAGTTTAATTAAAGGAAATGACGTGGACAGTCTAATTTAAATAAATAATAATAATAATAAATAAAATAAAATAAAATAAAAGATAAAAATAAATGTAAAAAACGACATGACGAATGAAACAGGGGAGGAATAATTAGGTTTTGGGGTTGCTTTGCTTCACAACTGAAAAAGGTTAAAAGGGAATTGAGTAGTGAGGAGATGGTTCGTTATTTTGTTCCGTAACAAGTAAAGTAAAATGTGAAAGGTCTATTTAGTTCATGATTCAAAATTTAATTTAAAAAATAAATAATTTTTATAATAATTTTACTCCATCCTCCACTCTCTCGTACAATTTTTTAAGGTTAAAAATAAATTTTAATCCAACTTTTATGGAGATAATATTTAATTACCGAAGTTTGATTTTGTAATTATTTAGTTCTCATATTTTTATTTTTGTAACAATTTAGTCTATGAACTTTATTCCGTAATAAATTGATTCTTGTACTTCAAAATTTGCAATGACTTACTCTTTGATGTAGAAATTAGTTTAAAAATTTAACGGAGTTCATATAAATAAACCAATAAACTAATAAAATTCAATATTTTTTACAAATACAAAGTCTAAATCATGAAATAATAAAAATTGACGTAAATTTAAGAATTGCAATTACCGATTTGTTACTGACTAAAATTTAAGAATTAAAATAAAATTTAGAAACTGAATTGTTACTATGGAAAATGTTTTTTTTTTATTTCTTTACATATATATATATAATTGGGTGGGGGAAAGGGTTAATAATTAAAAATAATATTGAAGGTGATTTTTACTCCGATTGTACTCAAAAAGCCTGGACTCGCCACGCTGCCCACCACATACTAAACCACCACCACCCCACTTTTTTCTCTCTTTTTCTTTTTCTTTTACTATTTCTGTTTTGTGTCAGACCCCAAAAAAAAAACTCTAATTTTGACTAAACCTATCCAAATTAAAAACATTTAATTAAAATAAACCACCATAACAATAATATTAGTAAAATAAAAATAAAATTCATTTAATCAGCAACGTTCCACGACATGTCGTTCTCGAATATCCAATGGCAGACTTCTATTTGACCTGGACCCGACCCAAGTGCCACGAATGCACCGTGCTCTGGACCCCATGATGACGTGTCTATGTGACAGATGGCAACTCCATGATTGATCTTTTCCTTCGTTTCCACGCTCAAGATATCAACTTCGTAAATACGGACCTTCGGTACTGAGTGGCAGTAATACAGTAAGTAAGGGTACAAACTCTGATGACATGATACCGATCTCGTCAAATCTCCACCGTTGATTCCTTTGACTCTCCCGATCTCCACCTTCTCCTTTGACCCATTCACATTCGCTGTAGTCCGCACCACCACGCGTGGTCCTAACACCGTTGTCGCGAAGTCTATCATGTCTTCAGCCGAACCCACGCACCGCTTCGTCTCGCCACGGCTCGGTGCACGCTCGCATTCCGCTAGCGCGTTGGTTATCACGTGCTCCATTGTCGAACCATCTCGAGCGTGGAAGATTGCCTTGGCTTCTGCAATTCTTGAGGAGGAGAAAGGTAAATTTACCAAAATAGCCCTGGGAAGGAATGATCTCGGTGGCATTTTGTCTCTAATGTCCGGCATCACCATGACATTCCCCTGCTTCAGTTCAGACTCTCTAAAGAATTTGCCCGGTTCTACGTGACGATTAACATGAATGCCACTCCCCGTCGCAGTCGTGAAATTACTGTATTCCGAAAATGATACGCCGTTCTTTGCGTACGTCGTGAAGTTCCGATCAACACTGTAGCTTTTGAATCCCACCGTCGTTTTTCCCATCGATCCTTTCCCGTATTCTGTGAATGAATCATTTCCATGGTTGAAGGATTTTCCGTAATTCGCAAAGTTCACTCTCCCGGAATTCGAATTCTTCGCGTACGACTGAAAACTATCATCCCCGACGTTCGCTCCATTTCTGTAATTCGAGAATGTATCAATCTCAGAGTTTCCGCCCTTGCCGTAGTTCTTGAAATTCGTGTGCGGATTGTTGCCGGAGATACCGTACGCCTTGAACGAATCGTTCGCAATCTTCCCTGACTCGCCGTAGCCAGTGAATGTCGATGTGAGAATATTCGAACCATCAGAGTAGCTACTGAAATCCTGCGGAACGCCATTGCCGTTCTTGCCATAGCTGGTAAACGATTGACTCCCTGAATTCGTCTCGTTCCCATAACTCGTGAACGAGAGCTTATGACTTCTCGAGTTCAAATCGTAAGCCGTGAATCGGAGATTGGGGACATTAACGAGCTTATCATAGTTCGTGAACTCACCAGAACCGCTCTTTGACTCAGCACCATAACTAACGAAATTAGAGTTCGCGACATTACCATCCTCCGCATAGCTCGTGAATCCTTCCTTATGATTACTCGAGTTCCCACCATATCGTTTAAACGAGTGGTCCGCCGTGTTCAACCCATCGGAATAATTCTTGAACGAGTCAGTACCACCAAGTCGATTCCCACCATAGTTCGCGAAATTCTTGTTGCCATAGAGTTTAAAATCGGCGTCCTTGAAACGCGGAACAGAAGCTTGGGATTGGGAATCAAAGGAACAGAACAAATTAGCAGAATAACAAAACGACTCCAAACGAGAAGATAACGAGGCTCCAGTGGCGTGGGTGGCGAGGAAGGCGGCGTCCACG
Organism: Cucumis cinereus; assembly: GCA_037974625.1. Taxonomy (NCBI): domain Eukaryota; kingdom Viridiplantae; phylum Streptophyta; class Magnoliopsida; order Cucurbitales; family Cucurbitaceae; genus Cucumis; species Cucumis cinereus. Next base: position 17,109,101 of record JBBPDJ010000008.1, read on the forward strand.
GCGGAGAGAGGTGAGGCTTTAGATAAGAGAAAATCAGGGGTTGGGAGGTCGGTGGAGACATGGGTTTTCCAGTAACGAAACAGAGAAGCTTTAGGGGTGAACGGATTTGAAGAAGCAGAGGAAATGTGTGGGAAAAGGGACAAGAAGAAGATGAATGGGAGAAGGAAACAAAACAGAAATTTGAATGAAATTTGTTTGTTTGTTGTTACATGGAAGAAAGAGAGGGACAGTTGGGAGAGGAAGGAGAAGGAGAAGGAGAAGATATGGACCATTGTTGATGGGAGAGATGAGAAACGGACAGAAAAACGGAGGACTGATTCCTTTTTAAATCCAAAAACAAGGAAACCAAAATCCCAACTAGTGCTTCTACACTAACCCTTCCTTTTCCCAAACAAAGTAATTTCATAATCCTTTTTCTAGATTTCAAAAAACATGGTTTTCAATTTTAATTGTGCAAAGCTTTGGAGTTTGGGAAAATTAATATGATAAGCTAATAAATTTATTACATATCATAATCAATTAAAACTCTCTCTCTCAATTAAACAGACATAGGTGTATCATATATTACACTTTTCTATACGTTTTTTATCTATCCACCGCATAAATACAAGATTATAAGTTAAAATATATATTTTAATCATATTTTTGTGTGCTACAAATACGAGAAAGTATCTAAATGAAATGCACCCAAGTATTTTTCTTAAATATAATATATATATATATATATATATATACATCATTGTTACCTGAATAACATGTTTTACTATTGAACTAACTACTACTAGTATTAATATTGTTTCAGCTTTTTATATGTGATATTTATATTTCGAGAGTACAATAATTGCGAGGTAGAGGATTAAACATCAATACAAACTATAGACATAAGGAGTTTTAAAATATATATATGAATATTTCGATATTTTAATCCTTAATCATGTATACATAAATATTATAATATAAATATATATTTGTGCTATGAGATACAATATCCTATTATACAAATAAGTGTGCCAAATGAGTAAACATATCACCTTGGTAATCAACATTTTTATTTAATTGAAAAATCATTGGTTAGCTAAATTGTATATATTTTTTCATTAATGAATTAAAATATTTGATTCCATATTAATCTACAAGCTATTATGACTTAATGTATCGTCCACATGGTTGTGTAATTAATTATTGATTATTGTTTTGTTATAATGGAATTGCTATAATTAATACCAAGGTCAATTTTTTGTTGTAAGGGAATTGCTACAATGTATTTTATTCCTAAATTATAATTTTGAACAATCTATTTGTTGTAAGGATATGTGTGTTGTGAATAACAATGGTTATGAGAATTAATATTGAATTTAGGATCAAATATTTTAGGATAATGGTAAGTGGTAGCAAATTTAAGAATAATAATTAAGTATTTAGTAACATTTTTCTAAAATAGTAAATATAACAAAGTTTATTTATCGTCTATCAGTGATAGACCGCCAACGATAAGAGGGTCTATCAGCGACGGACTTTACTATATTTACAAATATTTTAAATTTTTACTCTATATACACATTTTTTTATATTTTGATTGTTATATTTGTAACTGTTCAAATATTTTACTACTAAGCAACTTTATTTAATAGAAATTGTTATGAATAGTCATTGTTTTGAGTACCGTTTAACTTGGACTTATGTTTGTTTGTTTTTTTCATTACACACATCTTCATTTATTATTTTAGCATCAGGCCCTTTTTTGTCGTTTTGTAAGTAATCCATCCTAAAAATTACAAATTTGTCGTTGTTGTCACGCTAATAGCATATGCATTTTTCTTTATGGTAAGTAATGTATTTATTAATTATATGAAGGAGACCATTTAACCCAATAAGCTCAATATAAGTTCAACTAAAAACCTGACAAACTAAAAATTTAGGGACTAAACCTATAATTTATCCCAATCAGTTCTTAACCTTTTTTTTTTTTTTTTTTTTTGACTGAGTAAGTTCAAAATCATTATTTTTCAAACTCGTGTTTTTTTTTTCTATAAATATCAATATGGATAAAAGATTTAACCATATAATTACTATCAAATCTGTATACCAGTTGAACTACACTTAATTAGACTAATTAAAGTAAATATTTTACTAATAAAACTTATCTTTTAATTACTATAATTTATTCCTTAACCCTTTGTGAAGGGAGTTTATTTTTTCATCCATTACAATAATGATCATTGAGGTAAGAAAAATAAAATAAAATAATTATTTAGACAATTTGTCAAACGAATACATTTGAAATTCAAACTCTTTTATCTAAGAAAATGGATAAAAAAAAAAAAAAAGAATTCCGTTGCAGATAAAAACAAAATGGAACCCAATCAAGGTTCTTGGCGTGCTATGGTCCCCATAAATCGTTTTTATATAAACTTTAATTTATCTTTTTACGAATGAATAAAACTATTTAAAATATTTATAAAAATATAATAAAATTTAAAATTTATTAACGATATATATCAATAAATTAATAGAGATAGATTGGATAAAAATTTATCATAGAATTAAAAGTCTCGCTTGGTCTAAATTTATTTTTGTTTTATGTTTTCGAAAGTAAAAGTATAAATAAAATAATAAAAACGTGTTTGATATACATGTTTTTAAAAGTGATTTATAAAAATAACATTCGAAATAGTCCATTTTCGAAAACAATAAATTGTCATTTCCTTTGTTTTTAGAAATTGTGAACTTGAGATACACTATTGCATTTTCAAATTTACAACCAAACACAAATTTTGAAATTATTTTGAATCCAAATTTCAAAATTTTAAATTGAGACTAAACGTGTTTTCGAATACAATAAATTATAAAAATTTGTCTCTACTGTCTATAAAATTTCTTGTTTTCTAAAAAAGTTTTCGCATTACGAATTGGAAATTTTTATTATATTTTATAAATTTTTTGGTTGATTTTGAAAATAGTGTTAAATAATTTATTTATTTAATTAATACTTACAAACTATTCCAACTGCCTCGACCTATACAAAGACTAAGAAGGCTAATTTGCTATTAAAAGAAAAATGAATATTAATGAAGTTTTAATATCATGTCAGATAAAGGTATTAATAAATTTTACTATAAAGAATTAAAATATATTTAAATAATTTATTAAATTTATTAAACTTCTGCTTAGACTTTTTACTTATTTTGTGAAAACCACATCCTTTACCTAAAAATAGTCCCTTGCATTAATGTGAGCAATATTTTTTTTATTTTAGTTCAAAATTTAAACGGTTATCAAATCGAAATATTGATTTTCGAGGATTTAATTTGTATAAATTGTCGATTTAATTTTACGATTATTATAAATTGAATGATCTAATTTAAGAGTCCACTTGTTATTATTGAAAGTTTGAGGGTGTAATTGCAATTGTCATCATACTTAAAAGGTGGATTTTGCAATCTGCGCTTTAAAAATTGTTCAACTTAAGATTTTGATTTTAAAATAATTAAAATTATTATTGTCGTCTTTTCCAAACTCTATTTCTTCATGTGTTGATCGCTTGACATACAATAAATGAAAGGAGTATGGATTTTTGTTTCTACGCAGTTTGTGGTAGTGGAAATGTTTTAATTTTAATAATCTCGAAAATATTTAATTATAAGCATACTATTAAAAAAGTATGAAAAAACGCATCTAAGAATCTAAAGTGTTGACTAAAGTGTTTATAAGTAAAGTGCTTTTAGAAAAACCACTCCCAAAGACCTATGCATAAATACCCAAATACTTAATTACAAGTCAAGAGATTGTTTTTTAAAAATTAATTAATTTTAATAAATGGAATTAAGTAAGGTTATATGAATCAACCCACAAAATATTTTATTAGGATGTGTGAAATTGCTATAACATAGATTAAACTAATCCTCATCCATACTTTATTAATCTAATCTAATCCAAAATGGAAGAATAATTTTTATAATTATCCAACTTTCTAAGGACAAATGGTAAAAATTTAAAATATATGAAATTAAATCTTCCAAACTTTTAACCCTAAATATTGAGCTGTTAAATTTATATAAATATTAAACATTTTTAAATTTATTATACTGTAGAAATTGGACCTCCAAAATGATAAAAACTTATTTGAAAGTTCAATTACTTTAAAAAAAAAAATTGTTCATTTTGGTAAAAAATGTAATAAGCGACATTTTAAAAGGGATTTTTGTTATAATATAGCAAAATAAATCAAAATATTTATAAAATATAACCAAATTTCATAATCTATTATTGATAAACACTCACCCTCATATTCAATATAGGCCCATCAACTTTATGTTTTT
>JBBPDJ010000008.1:17113519-17173391 GCA_037974625.1 Cucumis cinereus
GTTTGGCCGAGTGGTCTAAGGCGCCAGATTTAGGCTCTGGTCCGAAAGGGCGTGGGTTCAAATCCCACAGCTGTCATATATAATTTTACCCTTTCTTTTCTTTTTATAATAACTGGGCCGCCATTGGCCCAGTGAAATATGAGCCCATTATTTAATAATTATTTATTTATTAGGATTACGTGTCAATACATTAATTCTTACACGTGTGTATATTTCTTCAAATATTTTAAAATTAACAACATGAATAATGTATAATTGATCCATAAACGATTTTCCAAAAAAAAAAAGTATCAAATTCAAAAGTCCAGATGTTTAATTAATAAAATTACAAGTTTAAAACCATATTTGTATAAAAAAAAAAAATTAGGGTTTAAAGTGATAAAAAATACACATAGTTAGACGAAACTCTAGTGTTTTTTCATTTGACATAATCCAAGCATAAATCCAGAGGATTAACTTTCCATTAATATTCGGATATTTTCATGTTTTCATGGATAAAGTTTGAGACGATGTTTTTAAATGTTATAAAAATAAATTAGACAAAATATAAAATATAAAATGAAAAGACAATTCTCTGTTTGAAGAGACTTTACATGTAAAAGGGCAAAGGCGCTTTTAGATAAAAAAGTTTTCATTTTCATTCTTTTAGAGTAATCCCATTGGGACACGTGGCCCAATCACCGCAAATCATTATTTATTACTGCACGGCTCTTCTTCTTCTTCTTAATCTTATCTCCCATATCTCTTTAGTGACAATTTAATAATTAATAAAGATTACATTCCCCTAAAAACGTATTTTTAGAATCTCATTTTTTTCTATATTTTATTTTTGTGTGATTAATTAAATATTAAATATCCATCAATATTTTTTTAATCATTGCCATCCCTCCATCCCATAAACTTCCAGCCTAGAGCACTTTGCAAAAAAGGTTCGTAAAAATCTTATTTCCCAAACTACCCTTCCCCCCTATCCAAACTATGATCTTTTAAATTCTACAACTAATACTATAACCTCTTTATATGCTATTAGGTTTGAGTTATTAACATTGCTTTTAGTTGTATAATTATACGTGAGAGACTATGTTTCGTTTTCAGTAGAATAATGCAGGTGGAGAATCGAACTTTCAACCTTAAAGGAAGAAGTAGGGATGAGCATGATAGATCGAAAAATAAATCGAGTTGACTGACCAAAACCAACCAAATCGAAGGTGATTGATTGGAGACAAAGAGGAGTTCGTTCAGTGTCAGTTTGAAAATTTCCAAACTGACAACATTTTTTTTTAAAAAAAAATCAAAAGTTTAAACCAACTCAAACTTATTGATTGACCGATCAACGACTTGTTTTTACTCCTTCACAGTCGGGTCAGTTTGAACATTTATAAAACTAACACAGTCGACTTCATGATAGTTTGGTTGAAAAACCGACTCCGATCGATCAATACACACTTCTATAAAGAATGTCATGTCAATTACCACTGAACGAAACCTTATTTGACGAAACTATTTTCCATTTAACTAAACTATTTGTAATGGAATATAAAATTAACTTTTATCCTAAAATTCACCAAAGGTAAAAGATTAAGGAATAATCTAAAAATAATGTAATTTAATGGTTTGATGTATAAATAGTCATCATTTCCCTCTTTATAAGTGTGATAGGATACAATTTAATAATTACTGATTTTTGGTATAATAATAATCACTATATCATGTTGAATTAATTATTGAATGATAACGCAAATAAAAGTACAACAACTAATATTTATTTAATTATTTTATTGAAGTGTGTGCTTGCAACGGAGGGTAAAATGGTAAAAAGAGAAGGTAATTTTGGAATTAAATAAGATAGGATAGGACCACCCTTTATCTACTTACTGCGTCACGTGGATGGGTGAGGTTTTTAATTTTTTTTATTAATTTTAATTATTATTATTTGGGTACTCGTGTTGCCCACACACTCGACAGTGATAATACAAGCGTGAACGACATGGTAATTTATATTGACTCTATTTTATAAAAAGAAAATTCGGATTTTCAAGGTAGATTACGACTTTAGCCTCAGTACTTTTAGGATCGTATCTAATATTGTTAATGATTCTACTCGTCGGTAGTTAACTTTAGTATTGATGTCAAAATTTGTTTGTATGAAAATAGCAATGCTCGTGCAAAAAAAAATGTGAACTTTAGTTCAAAGTCACGTAAACTTTAACGTTTAAGTCAATCGGTTTAGCTCAAAGAATTGTCTTACTTATCGAATAATCTTTACGGTGTATTTATAATTTCTATTGTCCTAATCCACTGAAGAACATGTTTCATAATTTATTTATGATGTTTTTAGGGTTGATGGAACTGAACAACGTGTAAGAGATAGTTTCTAGGAGGATTTGTCAAGCTCGGCTTTTGTAGTTTGGGATGTGCTTTAGCCCATTTCTCTCTGGTTCCTTGGGTATGCTCTTGGGCATTGTGTTAATTTTGTCCTAGTTTTCCTTTTGGGACTAAAATAATGTATACGAAGTATGTCGAGACAATTTTTCCCTTGGTCTAAAATGACCTACAATATTAAAAAACAACCACCGTCAGCATCTATCGTTGCCACTCGATTGACATTATTCGTTGACGACATGCTTTTGTTGGAACGACTTAAAACCTAATCTCTCCCTCTTCACTGGGACAAAGTTAACACGTTATTAGTGAATCATGTTAATCTTTTTGCCAATGTCTTTATTTGATTGTCAACTTCATAACAACTTTGGCAACCAATTTTGACTATGACCACCCCTCCAAAACTCTTTTCCATTTTCTATAAATTATTTCTATGTTATCGTGTTCGTTGAGTTTAGGTATTGTGATTGAAATGATCCATTCACATTGTTATTGTTTCATCCTATTTGGGAGATAATCATTCACGGAAATTAAGAGAGAATATATAAACAACATTTTGTATTCAAATTAACTTGTTCATCGTTTATTTAATCATCTTCAAATCATATTATAGAGCACAACAAGATTGGTGAAACAAAATTATCAACGATCTACATGAACGCTATTTGAATATCTTAAACGAAAGACGAAGACATTTGGCCAAATGGATAAAATCACATCAAATCATAAACTTAAAGTGCAAAAAAAGTAAACAATTTTACGACGTAAAATTAATAAATTATACTCACATTATTACTTATAAATGCAAAAGTATAAGTAAATCAATGATTGTAGAAAAGGAAAAGTATATAATATATGGTATTTAATTTGTCACATTTATAATAATAATATCTATGTAATTTGGTATTGGAAGATTATATTGCTAGCAAATTGTCATGGGATGGATACATTTTAACCTCTTTCTAGTTGGCCCATTAACATCATTTGGAAGTTCTTTTACATAAATTTTAATTTGAACAAATTTATATTGTTTGATCAATAAAACCTAATTTAAAAATAATTAACATGTTAATCACAAAATAAATCACGATGTTTTTAAATTTGAAAATTACACATTTTTTCTAACCATGACGATAAAACTGACTTTCTATAACGACATAAGAGTAAGACGACGAAAGTGAAATATCATAAATTTAGTATTTACCGTTGTATATCGTAAATGATTTATTATTTATGTTTGTATCTATATGTGTCAAAATATAATTAGTTGATTACGAAAATCATGTGTACTGACGAGGTTAATAAATATATATATTGTTTAATAATTATAAACAGTTATTTGACGTTTAATTGATTGTCATGAGATGTATTTAATTGACAATATATAAATAATAGTGTCATGATATGCACTTTTGTGATAGCACGTGGAAGTGTTACGTTGTCATATTACGCTTGTTGATTTAAAAGTATTGTCACGTTCAAAATATTATTGACAATAAAAAAGCGACACGTTGTTAACATTTTTGTGACAGTGTAAAAAACTCAATTTAGACATTGTATCGATATTTTTTTCAATGTCGTTAACTCCCATATTGGTATAGAAATATAAAAAACTCGAGTCAATTATCTACAGTGAAGTTTATAATTGTCAGTATAGTATATTGTCATTAAAAATAATTTATAACCGTCTTAGAAAGTGTCGTTGATAACTCTTATCTTAATATGCAATTCAAAGGTTAAAAACAATTTTCACGAAAAGTAGTTCCAATAGATTTAGCTGCCGTAGATTCTCATTTTTCTTGTAGTTAACTATTATGATTAAACTATAATATCGTAATGAAATACCGTTTTTATTTTCATGATTTGATTATTGAATTTTTATTAGGTTAATTTTTATTTTTAATTCAACAACACACAATAATGAGAACTCAAATCTCTAATCTCCACGGAAGAAAAAAAAGTACCGTAACTATATCATTTATTAACATTACAGCATTACCACGACGATATTTGTTTAAATTCAAATCTAACATATTTTATTCCTTTTTATGTTGACATGTTACATTATTTATTAACACCAATGACATTTGTTAAATTTAATCTAAAGTTTAGAATTAATGATAAAAAATTAAAAAATAAACTAAAAATATTACAATGAAATTAAATTGATAAATTGAACCTATTGACTAAACTTATAAGGAAGGAAGGGTGTATACTTCATGACCATGACAGGCTGTTTGCATAGAACGACATTCCCCCATCCAATCAATCCTTCAAATTTACGATAACTAAACTTTATAGTAAAAGTAAAATATAAAATCTCCTAATAATTCACGACGAGGCTTTATAAGATAAGCTACGCGCTAAAGAGAATGCTAAAGAGAACATGTGTGTCACGTGCTAGCGACCATAAAATTAGTGGTTCATATTTCAAACCCCCGTTGAAGTCAATTTGAACATAAACATAACTCAACTTCTTAAGACGATACTCTCGACTAATGATTCATCAAATTTTCTACGTGGTGTAGAAAAAGAAAAAGAAAAAAAATTGACTTTATACCGTACTTTCAAACTCTGGATTGTATTAACATTGTTGATTCAACCAAAAGTTAAAAATCTTCAACTAATAATTATTTTGATTTAAATTTTAAAATTTACGTCTAAATCAAACCATAAACCATAAACCCTAGTTGATGGTTTAGGGTTTAGAGTTCAACTAATAATTATTTCAATTTAAAATTTAAATTTTATGTCTAAATCAATTTAGACAAGCTATGAGTAATTTATAAGTCGATAAGAATAAACAACAAAAACAAAATTTTCATAATTATTTTATTGAATAGATTTGAAAAACCATTTTTAAAATATAGTGATAGTTGCAATTACATCTTCAAACTTTTATAACAACAATTGGACTCCTAAACATTTAAAAGTGTTGAAATTGAACTCTCAAGCTGACAATAATTATAAAAATTGGACTCACAAATGATAAAAATTAAGTCATCAAACTTATATAATTAGTTTGATGACTTATATAAATATACATAATATACAATTATGTATATTTAAAAGTCTAATCTTAAAATTTGGATAAATTTAAAGATTTAATTTCTAATTTTAAAATTTTAAGAATATAACTGCAACGTATATACTTTACTATTTTTGCGATTCCCAAAATATTTGGGTATTGGCGACAATAGATACTTCTAAGTTTTTTGAGTATATTATAATTAGATATTTACAAAATAAGAAAAAGTGTTGGAAGGGCAAAATGGTCAATTGGGAGGAGGTAGATGGGGATGCCACGTTGAATTCTCCAGCGGAGACAGAACAGAATGTGTAATAAAGGAAGCTTTTTCCAAACAGAAAAAAATGGGAAAATCGGCGGTTGCAGTTGCATCCCTCGCCGGTGGGAGAGAGGTCGCCGTCGCTCTTTTTCTTTCTTTGCAGGCCGTCCCCGGTGGGCGATCAGTCACTTCCCATTTTCATCCTTTCCGATCATTTTTTTCTTCAATCCAATCCCTCAATTTCCCTACTTTCTTCCTTCTTCTTCTCCTTATATATCCCTTCTACTCACCTATAAAACGCCCCATTTTTCTTCTCTCTCTCTCTCTCTCTCCTATTTATATATTGCCATCTCTCTCTCTTTATCTCCCTGCTATTCCACCCAGAGACCGCAATCTTTAGGCGTTTCTTCTTAATGGGTTTCTCTTGAGGTGCGGGTTTTTATTCTATCTGTGAGTTTGTCTTGATCTGTTTCTATTTTCTTTTCATACCCAATTACGTTGGCTTTGACTTGATTATTTGTTCTTTTGTTGTTTGATTGCATTTATTGCCTGCAAGCTGTTTGTGGGTTTGTTTTTGGTTGTAAAGTTAATGATTATTATAAGTCTCCCTGTGTTCGTTGGGGGAATTTATTTGCGGTAATTGCGCATCGAATTTGGATGATCGATCTTTGTTTTATTTTAGCTTTCCCTTACTTTTTGTATCTAATTTGACGGCTTTGATTGGGAGGTTTTTATTTGATATAAGACGTGTGTATAATTGAGCTGCTTTGGTTGTCATTTTGCTTTACTATTGAATCGGGTGGTCGTTATTCGCAGCTTTATATTGCTTCTAGGTTGTATTAGAAATGTATATGAACTATTCTCTTTTCTGGGCGTGCAGATATATATGTGTTTTGTATTTGTTATGAGTTTTGTTGCTGTTGCCTGCTGAATGTATAGTTAAATTCTGGGTTCTCTGCTGATTTTGAACAAATTGTGAGATGCCGGGTATTGTCATGGATGAAATCAATGAAGAAAGGGCTGTGAATAAACATAATGGTTCTTCGATTCATATGGAAGAGTCGTACGGAGACAAGTCGCCGAGGAGCGGGTTGAGTATTCAGAGCCATGGAAGTGTTCATGTTGATTTCCCTGTTGATGGCTTGGTTGATACCTCTATTGAGAAGCTTTATGAGAATGTTTGTGATATGCAAAGTTCGGATCAGTCACCTTCAAGGCGTAGCTTTGGTTCTGATGGTGAGGAATCCAGGATTGATTCTGAACTGAATCATCTTGTAGGAGGAGAGATGAGGGAGGTAGAGATAATAAAGGAGGAAGAAGATATTGTTGAGAAGCCTGAACATGATTTTCCTATTGATTCTATGAATCATTCACCATCTGCAGATAAGAAGGAGAAAGCTGAAAATAGCCAACCTGGTAGCTCAAAACGTCCTTCTGGAAAAAAAGCTCCTCACCTGCAATTGGACCACGAGACTTCTCCAAAATCAAGTCCCAGGGGCAAGGGCTTGTTGGATAAACCCCCTATTAGCAGAAAGAATGAAAAGAATTCAAAAAAAAGTAGTCCGGGGGCTGCTCAATCAAAGAAACAGAAAGATTCACCTTTGAGGGGCTCGAAAACGCAGAATGGAACTGAGGATTTCGACGAATCAATGTTGGATAATCCAGATCTAGGACCCTTTCTACTTAAGCAAGCAAGGAATTTGGTTTCGTCAGGGGAGAATCTGCAGAAAGCTCTTTTAATAGCACTTCGCGCTGCAAAATCTTTTGAACTATCTGCAAATGGGAAACCCAACTTAGAACTTGTTATGTGTTTGCACGTCACAGCAGCAATATACTGCAGCTTAGGCCAGTACAGTGAGGCGATACCTCTATTGGAGCATTCCATTGAGATTCCTGCCATCGAGGAAGGCCATGAGCATGCACTGGCTAAATTTGCAGGCCACATGCAGTTGGGTGATACGTATGCAATGCTGGGTCAGCTGGAAAATTCTCTAGTCTGTTATACAACTGGGTTAGAGGTCCAGAAACAAGTCCTAGGAGAAGCAGACCCAAGAGTTGGGGAGACCTATAGGTATTTAGCTGAAGCCCATGTTCAAGCCTTGCGATTTGATGAGGCTGAGAAATTTTGTCAAATGGCTCTCGATATTCACAAAAAGAATGTTGGCCCTGCTTCTCTGGAGGAGGCTGGAGATAGGAGGCTTATGGGCCTCATATGTGAAACAAAAGGAGATCATGAAGCTGCGCTTGAGCATCTGGTTTTAGCCAGCATGGCCATGGTAGCAAACGGCCAAGAGACTGATGTGGCTGCAGTTGATTGCAGTATTGGAGATTCATACTTATCCTTGTCCCGTTACGACGAGGCTGTTTTTGCTTATCAGAAAGCCCTCACTGTTTTCAAAACCACCAAAGGAGAAAACCATCCAGCAGTTGGTTCAGTATATGTTCGTCTTGCTGATTTGTACAACAAGACTGGAAAAATGAGGGAGTCAGTATCATACTGTGAGAACGCCCTTCGAATTTATGAAAAGCCTGTCCCTGGGATTCCTCCGGAGGAGATTGCTAGTGGTCTTACTGATATTGCTGCTATTTATGAATCAATGAATGAAGTTGAGCAAGCAGTCAAATTATTACACAAGGCATTGAAGATATATAATGATGCTCCGGGACAACAAAACACCATTGCTGGAATAGAAGCTCAGATGGGTGTCTTGTATTATATGCTGGGGAACTATTCTGAATCTTACAACTCCTTCAATAATGCAATTCCGAAGCTTCGCAACAGTGGAGAGAAAAAATCTGCCTTCTTTGGTATAGCCCTTAATCAAATGGGGCTCGTGTGTGTTCAAAAATACGCTATAAACGAAGCTGTGGAGTTATTTGAAGAAGCCAAGAGCATACTAGAGCAAGAATATGGACCTTATCATCCTGATACTCTCGGGGTATATAGCAACCTTGCTGGAACATATGATGCAATTGGCAGGTAATGTAATCATCCTTCTATTATGGTAACACGTGATCAGTAGTGCAATTGAAGTTGTTCATTTCTCTTGATCTCTTTCTGGAACTGTGAAGATCTCCATAACCAATTCATTTTTGTTATCATGTCACCCGTTTTTGTTGTTTTTGTTGTTCTCGTTAAGAAGCAGCTAGGACTCCGGTCTTGTTTTTCATTAGGCATCTTTCTGTCACTTTCTACTTATAGGATTTAGTTTTCCACGTTTTCCTTTCATGGTTTGCATTTAGAGTAGGAAGTCGCTGAAAGTTTTCTTTGAGCAACGAATGATGCAATTGATTAGTTTTCCTCTCATGACTCTAAACAGGTTGGATGATGCAATTGAAATCTTGGAGTATGTTGTTGGCATGCGGGAGGAAAAACTTGGGACAGCCAATCCTGACGTCGACGATGAGAAGAGAAGATTGTCCGAGTTGTTGAAAGAAGCTGGTAGAGTTCGGAGCCGAAAGGCGAGATCACTCGAGACTCTTCTTGATGCCAATGCTCATACTGCAAACAGTAAAGGTATCCAGGTTTGATAAAGGATTAAATCACACACGATCGACGTTGCCTAGTTTAGTACCGATACAGAAACACGAATAGTTGCGCTTGAGTAAATTCCTGATTCTTTAGGCTGTTGGAATTCAAATACTAGAATTTGGTGTTTCGTTTGCATTGTCGATTAAGTTATCTTGTATTTGTGTATGAAGTTTATATTGTTCTGTATATTTTCACACGTAAGCAATGACATTGTCATGTTGTATATCACATTGTTCTGGAATTACAAGATTGTTTGATGCAGTTTTGAATGAAAATTACAAGGATGAGGTTCCTGCTTTTGTACCATAAATATGAACTGATTACTTTTCTGCATTAACCAGACTTCACTTTATCATATATCAAATGTTTAATTGCATTCAATTGAATTTAGTTTAGCGATAATCGACGTAACCGAACTTGGATGGTCATATGAGAGAAGCCACAGATGGGATCTGGTGACCTTTATATATCATTGGAGGCTGGAAAGTTATATGTATTTATGTTTGTAACTAATTAAGTTTTGTCTTGAATTGTGTCTAATCGGTGTCGTAAATTTAAAAAACAACTCTTATTGATTTTCCATTTGTTTATTTAGTTTAATTTCTTACAAAATATTGTCTCATAAGTCTCTAAAAACTCACTTTTGGAATTTTTTTTGTGTAAGAAATTGACAGCTCAATATATTTAGTTATGGAAAATATTAAAGCCTCGTTTGGTCTGATGATTTATTTTTGTTTTTATATTTTAAAAAACAAAACATACAAAGAAAATAATAAAAATGTGTTTGATACATGTGTTTTTATAAACGATTTCTAAAAACAACGCTAAAAAATAGTCCATTTAAAAAAACAATCTTTGTTTTAGAAATTGTAAACATAGATACACTATTACATTTTCAAATTCACGACCAAATACAAAATTTGAATTTTGAATCCAAAATTTAAAATTTTAAATCTGAACTAAACGTATTTTCGAATACAGTAAAAAATAAAAATTTGTATTTGTGTTTCGCTAAATTTATTGTCTTTCAAAATACGAACCAAATGGGATCTAAAATTTTTAAAAGTAGAAAAGTAAATTAATAACTAATATATAAATCATATATTTCATATTAATACTTATAATTTTAATATATATTTATCAAAATAATATAACTATGTATAGTACGAAAATAAAAATTAGAAGTACAATTAGATCTTATGTATTTAGAACAAATTTGAATATAAAATATACCATTAAAACCTGTAAAACTTTTAAATATTGTAAAATAAACCAAAATATTTGTCAAATAACTATATAAAATATGAAATTTTGCTATATTTCTTTACAGTTTTCTAATTTACAATAATTTTTCATTAATCATTTTTATTTTTATTTTTAAAAATACTATTAGACATTTTTAGCGACTATTTAAGTTAAAAGTGTATTTTCTTGAGAGAAATTAAAACGTATTTAAATGTGAAAATTATTGCAAAAATCATAATTGAAATATATTGTTAATTGTAATTATAAAGTTATACTTATACCTTCAAACTTTTAATTATAAAAATTAGACCTCCAAACCCCTGCAAACAGTAAAATTGGACCGGACTTAATTTTCAGAATTGAAAGTTTTAAAATATAATTGAAATATTTTAAAATTGGAAATAATAATATTAATATTAATTTTATTTTTGTTATTAAAGCAAAGTAACATTTAGGATGAGAGTAAACGGAAAGCTTAGGTTAAAAAAAGTGATCCCGTGAAATTTGATTTTCCCCTAATAAATTCTCAAAACAATTCGTTCTGCACTTGTTCGCGCGTATTACTTCCCTCTCTTTCGTGTTCATCGCGCACCATTCTTCCGATCGCCGTCTGCAAGTACACGATTTCTTTTACTTCTATCTGCAACAATGGTTGAAAAGCCTTCTAGTTCGTCATCTACTCTCGTTGATCAGCCAGTTGTAAGTTCGAAATCAATCTCATCTGTTCGATGTTCTGCAGTTTTTTAATGAATTGGAGTATTCAGGCATTTTTGTTGGAATGTAATTGTTTAGGTTCCAGGAGATGTGGTTCTTGACCTCTCAAACATGGCAAACGAGACCATCAAGCTTGGAGGCGGTCTTCGACAGGTGCCTCTTAGGGTTTTCTTTCTTTCAATGTTTCTGCTTTTTTACACCCATTGCTTTTCATTTGCAGTTGTGTTTACTAGATTGCTTAATTTCATTTTTTTTGTTTATAAAAAAAAATTAATTTGTCAGGACCAAGATGCTATTTCTGTCTCCAAAGTTGGAAAACTGAGGTTTTCGAAACCAAACAAATATTGGGTTGAAAGCTCACAGAAAAGGGTACGTAATTGACATTGAGGATCCTTATATTGTTTGTTCTTTCAGCTATCTTTTGAATTGTGATCTTCAACGCTAGTTTCGGGGGTTTTCCTTATTTGAATTGCTAGCATTATCATCCTGACGTTGAACTTTTATATAATGTGCTGTTTTCCAGTACGTGCCATGTGCGGAAGATTGTGTTCTTGGAATCGTGCTTGACTCTAGAGCCGACGTAAGTGCTGCTTTATTGTTGAAACATGTATATGTTCAATTATGATTGGCCCATGCTGTTTCCGATTGTCATGTGCGGATGGTTATGGTTTGACTGTATCCACATACGCTATCGTTGAGGGAAATAAAAGAATATATGAGGGAAAGGGTGCCTGGCCCTTGCTATAGAAAAAGACTCCAAACCAAAAGAACAAGACCAATCTCGTAATTACAAAAAAGCTTTAGTGGCTAATCTACACAGAGGGGTGTTAAGCTTAGCTTCCTCCCAAACTTTCTTACCAGATCGCCCAATCTCTCTACAAA
Source organism: Cucumis cinereus (assembly GCA_037974625.1). Taxonomy (NCBI): domain Eukaryota; kingdom Viridiplantae; phylum Streptophyta; class Magnoliopsida; order Cucurbitales; family Cucurbitaceae; genus Cucumis; species Cucumis cinereus. Next base: position 17,125,562 of record JBBPDJ010000008.1, read on the forward strand.
TCTAATATGCATTTCAATCCAAATGTCACAAAATTGCAAAAAAAGTAGCAGGCCACAAAATTTTTGCCCTTCTCTTTGAAGGGAGGAGGATTTAGAAGCACTTCCTTCAGCAAAACCTTGCCATATCTAATTTGAACCGGACAAACACCAAATAATTTTATTCAGTGACTCCTAAGTTAGTGAGCAAACTAATCCCATAACAAATGATCAAGGTCCTCCTGACTTCTGCAAAGAATGCACCATTGCAAGGGTATCCATGTCTAATTAGTCCTGTGATACCAGGGAAGATTAGGTAAACATCAATTTGTTTTTATCAACGATTCAACGGTTTATGTTAATAGCCAATAGAGATTATTCAAGAGCTCCCCTCTGTGAGAACCCTCGAAATAAATATGAGTTCCGAAACAAAATACCAAATGCATACCCTTTCCTCTCTCAGACTTGCCCTTAGAAGGCTATCCATGTACACAGAAAACTCAACGCACTCTCTACCTAACTTTAACTGTAACACCTAGGCTCCACGAAGTCACAGCAGACATGCACCGAAAAGATATCACAAAGATGCTCATTCCTCACATACAACAATATCTTTAAGCTTCTCTATTTTCTCTTTCTAATTTCTTTGTGTAAACCTTGGGAAGTTGGAGACTGTTAGATTTTTGTTCGATTACCTTTTAAGTTATCATCTCTTAATTATTTCTTTTCCCGTTTGCAGAATTTTCTTGTTGACATAAAAGGTCCGTCATTAGCCTTTCTTCCTGTTCTTGCATTTGAAGGAGGAACAAGGCGAAACATACCCAAATTTGAGGTACGCATAATTTTGTGTACGTAATTTTTTTATTTTCACTATATGACCTTTCGATATAGTTTCTCCTGTCTTCCTTTTTTAGAAGTTTGATACTTTGTCAGTTCATGTATTTTCCACGAGAGGTTCTGCTTGAGTGTTTTTTTCCCTATTTTTGTTGGGTCCTGGTGGGGGTGCAGGTAGTGGTTAAGAATTATCTTTCTATAGTTAAAGGTGTACTAATTTACCTTTTGTTGGCTTATTTTTGTTTGCAATCTATTTATCCTATATTTCAAGTGTATTTGGTCCTTAAACACGTCCTTTTGATTCTCTGTTCGTAGATGGGTGCCCTGCTTTATGTGCGGGTAGTGAAGGTAAACCCTGGAATGAATCCCGAGTTAGCATGCACTGATGGTTAGTTAACTTCTCCATATCTCCACGTCCAATAAATTGTTCGAAGGTTTAAAATAGTCTCCACCAAAGAAATATATTGATGTTCCTGTAAACTCATCCTCTGAAGAGGGATGGGCAGCATCTGCATACTCTATGCAAGTTCATGTTTCTTTTCAGTTTTTGGTTGTTGTAATGTCTCACGTGAGTATCATTTTGTTTTGTGTAGCGAGTGGGAAAGCAGCTGGATTTGGCCTCCTAAAAGATGGCTACATGTTTGAGTGTTCAACTGGCTTATCAAGAATGTAAGCTAAATTGCTTTTCTTAATTTGTTTTCCCTTTATAAGTCGTTCTTCTGATCATTCATTCTCATTGTTGATTTTATCCTCTCTTCTAGGCTTCTATGTTCTCCGCCATGTCCAGTTCTTGAATCTCTTGGGAAGAAGCTTTCATTCGAGACAGCAGTTGGTTTAAATGGCCGCGTTTGGGTATTTTTCTTCAATCCTTACATTTTCATTGCTAGACTTTATGGGTTTACTATGCATAATTCTCTTCCCATATTTCCTTCGAGCACACAATAACCTTCTATTTATTGAAGAAATAATTTCCTCATCTGACAGATATATTTTGGTTGTTGGAAACTAGGGATTGTTACTCTCCATTCTTCATTTTCCTCTTTCAATCTCTAACATAACTCTCTTTGAAACTTGAAGATATAATTTCTGGGTTAAAAAAAAAACACTTTTGGTTCAGAACTTTCACGAAAGTAACAATTTAGTCCTTAACTTTTAATAAGTAACGATTAGTCACTTTTGTGAAAAGTATGCTAGGCCTTAGCCTCAATTTTATTTATCTAACAACTGATTCAAGTGGAGACCTAATACAAGACAATTGCCAAAAAGTTGGCCTCCCCAAATAACCAAAATAGTATTTATACATGTGTGTAAAGAGTTGCGGCCCACTAACTAACAATATTCTCGGGGCCCGCATTTACAACTTCCTTACCTTCTCTCTTCTTATGCCTACAAGCATACATTTTTACTATCGGTGGCCTAACAAAATGTAAGTAAGATTTAATGAAATTTCATAAAGGTGCAGATTGATAAATGGATTGGGAATCAAATTTATGTATAAACTATAATGACTACTTTGTACTAAATATTGACAACTTTTACAAATTTTTTTACAATTGGGACTAAATCATTACAAAGGGTAAAGTATAGCGACTAAATTACTCTTTACTAATGTTTAGCGGCTAAATTGTTATTTTCATGAAGTTTAAGGACCGAAAGTGTATCTTTAACCAAATTTCTTCTACCATTCTTACTAATAAATAACCCTTTCTTACTTTTGGCATCTCCCGTCTCTTCTTCCAGGTCAATGCTGATTCTCCATCTACAACCATTGTTGTTTCAAATGCAATATTGAACTCCGAAACTTTGTCTGGTGTTCAACAGAGAATCATGGTGGACAAACTCCTTGCCAATTTAAACCTGTCAAGTTAGAATTCTTTGTTTGTTAAATTACATTTATAGTCATGTATTATTTAGCCCAAGTTTTACGAAAACAGTAATTAGTCAAATCTTTTCTTCTCTTTGCTTAATTGAGAGAGATTCATGATTTAATTATATTCATCAACTCCGAAGTTCAATGGCTATTTGGTCCACTTCTTAAGGAGTTATTGTCCTTAAAAAGAATTAAAGATAGTGAGTGGATTAAATTTGCATAATTCTATTTGTTTAATACCACTCATTTAATTTTGTTAAATTGTTCATTGTATCAGAATATTGAACCACTGTGGGTCTGTTTAGGAGTTATTGAGACTTCGTTAGAAAAAAAAAAAATAGAAATTAGTTCCTGTACTTTGATAAAATTGTCGAAAATAGTTAATAAGTCAGATACTAATTATTTATTTATTAAACTATAGTGGCTACTCATTAGAGATCAAAGTCTAATTTTTAGAATTATAATATGGATAAAATTCTAATTCTTCAATCCAATTTGTTGTTTTGAATGGGTTATTTACATATAAAAAATATGTATATAAATATTAAAATTGTAGTTTTTCTAATCTCTAGTAATTAAAGGTGGTAGAACATTTATCCCGAACATTTATGACATTAAACAAAATGCTTTTGTATTAGAGATATTATTTATCAAATTTCTAATAGTTACTTATAACTCAAATTTGAGTATTTATGATGACTCACACTCACACATCGATTCATATTTCAACAATAATGAAATATCACTATGGATATTAGAAAACTAATGACAATTACCACTGATTAATTAATTAATTCAAGTCAATAAATTTAAAGAGTAGTCAATCAAATATGCATTTTATAATGTTTTGGGGGTGAAAAAGAAACAAGAAAAGCAATTTTAAATAATTAAATGACAATTAAAAATCATGTAATTTTCGAAGGAAACCAACACGAAAACATCTATATATATAACTTTTCAATAAAATAAAAAATTAAAAAAAAAAACAAAAAGATTTTCGGAAATTTGTCAGAATATTCTATGTGACATGCAAAAATAATGATATTTATCCAATTATTATTTTTTCTCTTCTAATTTTCCACCCCCAAATTTACAAAAATAAATAAATAATTCGTTCTTCGAAATGCGCAAAAATCCAGCCTCCGCCTCTACCTCTACCCGCAGCTTTCTTCTGATATTTCTTCATTATTATCCTTCAAATTATCTTCCTCTTTATCCCTCAAATTTCTTCGATCGAATTTCTCCGTTCGTGTTGTCTTTCTGAGCTGAAGGATTTGATGTGCAAAACTTGAAGAAGGAGCTTCCATGGCGGCAACTCAATCTGCTCCTCCTTCTTCCAATGACGACAACTCCCACAATTCAGGTCTGAATTTCATTCCATTTCTTGATTTATTTTCCAATTTAGTTTCCACTGTTTATACTGTGATATGCTATGATTAAGCTGAAACCTCGAGCTTTGGTATCGGTTTCCAATTTTTTCTTCTTCTTATGTTAGAATTGACTGAAGGTTGGTGTTTGTAATTGTATCAGCTCCTGCTCCTGCACGAACTACGGTTGAGGATCATGGAGATGCGAAGGTGGAGGTTGAGAAGCAAAGCTCTCCGCCATCGGTGTTTGTGAACTCTGAACCTATGAGAGAGGATCAAGTGCAAAATGCTGTGAAATTTCTTCAACATCCTAGAGTAAGAGGCTCTCCTGTTGTGTATAGACGATCGTTTTTAGAAAGAAAGGGTCTTACAAAGGAAGAGATTGATGAGGCATTCAGGCGTGTGCCCGTAAGCTAATTCTTTTACCATTGAATTGTCTTATAGATTGTTGGGTTATTGTCGATTTTTTTTAATTATTATTATTATTTGTATGCTGTTCCTAACTGCTGTTGACTCTTAATTTTCTTTTATCTTTGTGCGTTGGGATGTTCAAAACAGGACCCGCCTTCTAATGCTCAGACTACTACTGTGAGTCAAGGTGATGATTAGTTCGTGGAGTAAAGTAGAACTCTCATAGTTTATTCAGTCCGTTTTCCCTTCTCCCCATTATTTATCTTTCTTCCTCTTATTGTTATGTCTTGAGAATTCTTGAGTTGCTCAAATTCATTAGGTTTTATGTGCTTATTTGTGAACAGATGGACAAGTGAACACAGTTCAGCCACAGCCCTCTACGCAATCTCTTCAACCAGTTGCTGCGGTCACTCCTCCTGCTGGTGGTGAATCTCGTGTGGGTACCATCGCACGGTCGAGATTCCACTGGTCACACGCCATCCTTGCAATAGGAATATTGGCTGTTTCAGGTGCTGGAACAGTTGTAGTAATCAAGGTAACTTTTGTATTACTCGCTATTCTTTGAAGGGCCAAACATTTTATGACTATGTGTGTTGTTTCTGTAGTTTGAAGATTTATGGTTTTTGTATGTTTTGACTGAGGGCTGAGTGATTTTTAAATATGACCTCAGTTTGTCAGAACAAAGATAAACTCTATATTTGGAAGTTTCTGTGAATTTTAATAAAAAATTCTCTGTTTCAGAATTCTATTATTCCTAAGTTAAAATCTTGGGTGCGTAAAGTTGTATTAGAAGACGATGATGCTGAGAAGAAAATTGATTCAAAACCAAGTGCAGCTGAGGAAGCAGCGGCTGCTGCCAAAGCAGCAGCAGCAGCAGCATCTGATGTGGCAAAGGCGAGTCAAGAGATGATGTTTTCAAAAAATGAAGGTGGTCTTAGCTATATTCTTCTGCTGCTTCGGAGTTAAGTTTTTACTTTGGACTGAAAAGTTGGTAACACGAGGTTTTTCAATAACTTTCAGAGAAGAAAAAGTTTGAGGACTGTGTCGACTTGTTGGCTGCTCAGCTTGGGCAGATGAAGTTGATGCTGAATGCCATTCAGAAATTGGAAGGTATTACAGACTAAGTATCTGAAAGAAGAGTTTTTAATGAAGAAAAATGAAAGAATTGTAAGATATGCAAGTTTTATAATCCTTTACCTATGGAAATGGCATTGATATTTAGGTTTTAAGTTAATGTGATGTGCAACATGTTTGATTTGTACAGTCGATTGGTTAAAAAATATTTGCAACTGACATTTCAGTTTCCAAAAATCTTGTGATTATATTTCTAATTCCTTTTAAATCATCAGCAAAGAGCACAATTGGAAGAACTTTTTTGGTAATGGAAAAAATGAAATTAGCACTATGAAATATATCTGCAAATGATAGTTCAGTTATCAGAAATATATTGACTAACTAATGAATACTCTTAATTCTTTTACAAAAATTGGTAGCAACCACGTACGGAAGAACGACTACTGTTGATCAAGAAGATTATCGAATAACTCCCATGAGTTCAAGGGTGAGCTAATAGTGATCATTGAATGGTCAACATTTGTTTGGCATGACATGATATTTTTGTTTTATGGTTTCTGGTCTTCATTACTTACTGAATTTTGATCTTCAATTCATTTTAATACTTTTCAGCAACCATATAATACCAATGGCAAGGTGGACCCTAGCTTGCAGTCAGGTTGTTATTAGCAGTTTAAGTGCTGTTCGTATGGTGGTTTTTGTTTTGAAACTCTAGCATCATTGTGAAATGCCTAAATTTTTTATATGCAGCTATATCTGCCACACCTGTCGAACCCTCAGTTGCACCACATCCCAAGAATTACATGGAGGTAATGTAATCTCCTTTGTCACTTCTGGACAATAACTTCCTTTTGTTTGCGAGTATATTACCACGTCAAAGCATGCTGTCTGCTAGGTTGATTTGTAAACTTACATAATCTAATACTTCATGAGAAAACTCGCTCTTATTGACTGTTTTTCATGATTATAAACACTTTACAATATAAATAGACAATTCAACTGAGAAAACTGACCTCATAAGTGAGAATATTATTGAACAATCTGCAGTTTGCCACATCATGGTTTGTCCTACATTAACAAGCTGCCAATTCCTTACATGGTGCAGTTAATTATTTATCGTAGTAAATTATTGCTGCTGGTTGCTGATGTGTTCTATAGTATCTTGGTTAAGTTTGTTCTTCATTGATTCATATCTCTTGTTCTTATTTATGTACAGATCATGGCCATGATCCAGAGAGGAGAAAAGCCATCTAATATTAGAGTAAGCTATTAATTGGTTTTTTTGGGTAGAATAGAGCTTTGGCTTTCAAATTGGTTCCTTTGACACTCGCACACGCACATGATTGGCGTCAAGTCTGATTTTTCTTTTGGGTTTTAATATTTGTAATTCCACCAGCAAGGCGCTGTTGGTATATAATTGGTCCTATTGGATTTATTGGAAATGACATTACAGTTGAATGGTTGTGTCAGTGGATCAAATTAATGCTAAAAACAGGGTTTTTCCACCTATTTTTCTTTTTTCACTCCCTTTTATATTTTAAAGAAATAAGAGAAATCAAATTGATATCTTACTTCCAGGAATAAAATTGTAGTTGTCCATGTTTTTTTTTTTTAAAACTCTTGCCCTCCTTGTGAGGTTTGTTCTAAGTCTTTCAATACTGGCTTCATTGCAGGACATAGATGATTCACCTCCCAACCCGAATCAGCTGCCATCAAATCCTCGCCTAGCTCCTAGAGCCAAGGTTTTTTAAATGAAAGTTTTTCTTCAGCTTTTCCTTGTCTCTGATATCATTTTTATTTCTAGCACATTGCGTTGAGAAAGAAAGAATGGAGAATGATAGGTCATTCCTCACTAAACTAAGGATTGGGTGCTCAATGCAACATCGGAAATCAGCTATATCGATTGGTTTCTCTTAGTGGTGGGGAATGATGACCTATTCTTCTTTGTAAATGTCACAAATCTTCTTATTTTATTTTTTTGTCTTTTAGAAAACGTGTATTCCATCATAAATCAAAACTGGCTATACTTTACCCTAGAAGGATCTAGATTGACCATAAGTAGAGACTTCTGATACATATATGTTTTAACTGATCTCGTGTGAACTATAAAGCAAGGGAAATATTTACTAATTTTTCTTTTGTGTCTGCATGTAATAATAGCCTTGGGAGGGTGGTACGCAAAACAATCCTGGCTTTTTCCCTCAGTCTCAAGAAGATGCTGCTTTGAATTCCTTGGTACAAAACAATGGTGTGACTTACGAAAATGATAACGCTTCAGTGCCTTGGTGGCAGAAAAGAAATGTTAATATTACAGAGATTGATAATAATGAGTTGAAGGTAGGCTCTTCCAATGGTCTCTCTGCTGAGAAACCCATTCAACGTGCATGGGTTCCTCCTCAGCCACCTCCTGTTGCATTGCCAGAAGCAGCTGAAGCCATCCGAAGGCCAAAACCAACTATTCAGAAAGAGCAGTTTACTGACGAACAGTTAGCAACACAACCAAATGTAACCGATGAATTGCAGAAGGCCACAAAAATTTCTGAATCTGGGGGAGAAGTCGATTATGAGAACTCGGGAGTGAGCTCTAGTGAGATACAAGTGGAAGATAATGGTACTGGAGGACAATGAGATGGCACTCGAGTATTATAAACATCACGTCTGATCTGGAGGTATAGTTTCATGAACTTTTTCCTTCTAAATTCATAGAAATAGATGTATGAACGCTATCTCATTTCCTGAAAAATGTTTGTGTACTTTATTGAATATGCTGAACAAATATTCTGTCTTATTTTCCCTTTATAGAATAAAGTTATTACACAAAGTATTTGATAGCACATTGTTTTTCATTTTAACACCGTGCGAAATTTTTGGATGGATAGTAACTGGTGTGAATCCTGTTACGAGAATCTGTTTAAACTGTCAAACTTGGATTCTATGTAGATTTCTTCGTTCTTTTTGTATCTGTGCTTTTCCATACTGCAGAGCTCTAAGAACCTGAAAATACTAACTACTGTAGTTCTCAACAGCTACACCGCTAGATATTGTGATGTTCCATTCCATTCATCCACTAAAATTTGGCTTGAAAAATGTTTCATCCTTTTTTGTCCCCAAATGTAGCTTTTGAAATTTATAGTACAGTCCGTAAAGGGTTGTTTGGGGCGCTGAGTTAATTATTATAGTTTGTGTTTGGAGTGTAAACTATTGTAGTCTAGGTTACAAATGATGAGAGAGAGAATGATTACAAAAGAGTAAACACCGTAGACAATAAGTGTTTTCTATTAGTTTTATTGTAGCTAAATGTGAGTTATAATAATTGGGAACTTCAATTATTATAATGGAAAACTCAAACCTTGAGTAAGTTATAATATCCCACCCTGTGCTAGATTGGTTGCAGGGGGTCCAAAGGCTCTTAATTGTTTAGGATCAGATAGCTTGAAAATTAGATATTACCGAACATTCTAAGAGAGGCATTTATTATACTCGAAGCCTTTTTTTAATTTTGGCTTCCTTAAGGGTTCTTTTATTTTCTCGACCCCAATAAACCAGACAATAGTGGTGAACCAGTTGACCTAAAAGGTGGCTTCCTTAGGAAAAGGAGGGTGAAGAAGCACATACTCCCATCATGGCGTTTGGAGTCAAGTTAAACAAACTTTTTAAGAATCTTCTCCAAAATACTCCTAGCCAGATTACCACTCAAAAAACGTGATAAAGATCTTTCGATGCCTACCTGAACAACACACCTCCGAAGGGGCTTAAAACTAGAGGTAAAGATCTCTACTAGGACACCAGCCAGTAGATTTCATCTTAACAATAGTGAGAGGCAATAGTGCAAAAAAGAAAAACGATTTTCAAGCGACAGTATTTGAAGAATTTAGGTCCATATGCAAAAGTCGCTAAAATTTGGATCGACACTATGCAACAGCACTCAAGATATGTCCATAGACCAGGATCAGAAAGAGAACTAAAATGAAACTCATGAGAAATCGAGGGAAAGTTACTGTGCTAAGATGAAATATAATTAATTAAAACATCTTCCTTCTGAGAAAGATCTCACAAGTTGGGGTCATTGCCTCCATGAAAACAGGGAAACCTTGTGCAATGACTTTTTACAGACTTCTCAAATGGCATACATCATCACATAAGTATCCCCACTTGGACGAGTAAGAGTAACTCTTAAATCATCATCGACTCGCGATGATGTTATGGCATAATGTACTAGACTATAAAGTTACTTATTTAGAAGGCAGATGTAGCTTCTTGCCAAGTTCTTGACACCTAGCCCTCCTCCCTCATCGCACGACCACCTTGCTAGATGAGACCCACTGCCCATTTTGATATCCTCCTACGAAAGAAATTGCATAACCCTCTCAAGCTTGGAGCAAAGCAAAACAATATTTCTAAACAAGGAGAGAACCCGTTCACCATCGATACCGACTAACGAACACTTCTCCCTATTCATTTTTACATTAAAAACAAAAAGATCGCAAACACCCGACGTCCTATTAGAACCACACTTCTTACGTTCTTGTAATCACTCTACTGGCACACTCACACACCCACCACAAAGAGGAAGCGGAAGTATAAAAAGAGGCGGAAGGCAATTCAAATTTAGACTAGAAAATTGGGGTGTCCAGTCTCATTCTTCAATCTTCAGACTTAAGACTTTTAGCACTTTAAAATTAGTTAAGACTATTCTTACACATAATTGTCATAACTTGTGCATATCAAATTACTAAGTTTGAATTCTTATTCAATGAAGAAATGTCTTTCTGATGACACGTATACTTGTCGTAATGTTTTGAATTTGTTATCTAATGTTTCGAACAACCACGTATGGAGATCTTAAATTATTTATGTTTTTTTTTTTTTTTTTTTTATTTTAGAGTTCAGAAAATTGTACCATATAAACTCTTTAATTCTAGAGAAGCTTCGATTTTTTATTTATTTTTTAATTATTCTCTCTAATAAAACAGTTTTTTCTCTGTCTGTAGACGTAGTTAACACACTGTTAGTAAACCACGTAAACATATGTAACAATTCTTTTTTGTTTTACGTTTTTCTTTTTTTTTTTATTTATCGATTTTATCACTGTATTCCTCTCTTTCTCTGTTTATTTTTTAATTTATTGAAAATAACAACAATAACAACAACCTAAATACGAGGGAAAAATGTAAAATTATTTTAAATGATAAAATTGTTGAAAATATTAATAAAAAAAAAATTATTGATCATGTCTCTCGTGGCCACCAATGAGAAAAACAAATTGGTAATGAGAAAACGAAAAGAACGTGATATGCATTTTTATTTTTAAATTAAATTTATTTTATAAATTCTAACTTTCACATGACATTTATAATTTATTAATTAATTTAGATATGAGTATACTGCTGTCCTTATCGGAAAAACTAGAAAGCCATTTTTCTTTTTTCCTTTTCAAACATAACCAACTTTCTCCACTCCTATCCAAAAATAAATTAAAGACTCCTACTCGGCCTATTTTCACTAGTGGTTCCTATACAACTTTAAATGTGCTATGCACTAATTGTTTTTTTTTTTTTTTTTTTAAATATGTTCGGTAGTAAAATCAAACTTCTGACTTCGAGTATAACAGTCTTAAGCACTATGACAATTGTTGTATGTTCGTTTTGGTATGATATGTATAATTGTTACTTTGTTAGACCGGTGAAATACAAATCAGGTACCATCGACGTTAAAAATAATTGTTGATGCATCAATATATATTTAAGTTTAGAAAACATTTAATTTTCATGTCTTAGAGGTTTCTTAAATAACCAACTTTTATAAATTTTATACTCACTAAATATACAATGAATTATCTAAAGTATAAAATTAAATTTTAAAATTTTAAAATTTAGAATATGTTAGATTTCCATTGAAAAAAACTAAAAGTTTATTATTAAATCTCAATTAAATAGAGTAAAATTGGGCTAAATAAGGTGATATTCTATTTTAAAGGTGAGATGTTCAGATTTCTTAATTAAGAAAAAGTTTTAGTTGTTACGATAATGTATCCTATTCCATTCATTATTTGACACATCGTTAAACTATTTATTAATTTATTACATACATGTCAGATAATTAATAACATTGGTAATATAAAAAATTATAATTAAGAACATTGGAAATTATAATTATCTGAAAATGAAATAAATTTATTCACAAATTTGAAAATGAAAAACATCATTTTCGATCTGACATCTCCTTCGACCTCGTGTTTGTAACCAAACAAGAATGCCAATGCCATCGCTCGTTAATGTTTAAAACCTTATCCCTACAAACGTAACAACAATAATAATAATAATAATAATAAAAAAAAAGAATAAAATCCATTTCTTCTTCAACAATCTTGATAAATTTGTGTTTTTCTTTTTTCAGAGAATTTGAACCTCAAATTTTTTATTCATAATTTATTTAGAGAGTCGAAATATAATTAAAATTACTGAAATTATAAAAGTGTTGAAAAATGAAAAGAATAATGAGATCTTAAAGGTAAAAACGATGAGAAGGGAAGTTGGATTGGAAATTGTCAGAATAGAACGAGTTTTATGTTACAAATCAAGTTCAAAACGCCCAATCTAAACACGAATTTTGGATTACATTATATTACAATTTCATCCCATTATGAGTCACCAAACACTTCCTAAATTCACTTTGGCAACCTTTCAAACATCTTTGATATGATAACGATGGGATGGTATTTATTATATATATTTTAGAGAAAAAAAAATACTATATATTTCTAAGTTGTTTTTAAATATAGCAAAAGAAATCAAATTATCTACAAGTATAACAAAATTTCATATCTCTCAATAATATACCACGACAAACTACTATCTGTATCATGAAAGACATATGTAGTACCATAAATATAATATATTTTATTATATTATAACTATTTTTAACAATCATATCATTTAAAATTTATTGAACTATAGATTGGATAATTGATTTCGAACGTTTTTATCTTCGTAACTCGAAGTTGTTTAATTATAAATTTAAAAGATTATATTTTATAAAAGAAGTTAAGTTTTAAATAATTAAAACATTAATATATTTTTTTCAAGATTAGAATGTAGACTATATCCATTGTATTACATTCTAGAAATGGTAGTAAGCTTAATAAGGCAAGTTTATTAGTATTATTTTTTTTTATTATTATTATTTTAATTACTAGTTTGTTCAAAATCTTCCATCCAAATATGGAGACTTACGTAAATACCATTTTCCCCCAAAAATTAAAGTTTTTTTTTTTTTAAATAAAAAAGTAATTTTTAAGGAATTTATGTTTTCTTTTAATTTGATCTATAAATTTTAAAATTTACATTTAACATTCACTTCATTTAATATCTAGTAATTGATTTATAAAATAAAAAATAAAAAATTAATTTTAATGAGAATAAAAAATGGTAAAATTGAATTAATAATAAATGTAGGGATTAACATATATGGAGGCAAGAAGGGAATAATACAAGTAAACAAATTCAAGTGCTGAGCGTTGATTCCATTTTGGTCATATTCTAATTTCCAATTCCACTTATCTTCTTTTTCAATAATTAATTAATTATATATTTTAACAAAATTAATAAATTAATAAATTAGAAAACCAAAAATAATAAATTATAAAGAGTTTTTATTTTTTATTTATTTTTGCCGACTCCTCCACCACACATATTCCGGCACAAAGGACTGTGGGGTTTGTTCTTCATCGGAAGAAGAAAAACCTTTGTCCCTTTCTCCATTTTGCTCAATTCTTTGCTTCTTCGTCTTCTTCTTCATCTTCTCTGTATGCAAGAGCTTTTTGCCGGATCTTCCTTCCATTTCTTCTTCAATTCTCAGTTCTAATGGCGTTGAATGTTCTTGTTCCGCCTGAAATCAAGGCACTCTCCTTCTTGGAATCCTCTCGGTCCAGACACCTCACCAAACTTCAAGGTTTGTTCACTTTCCGTCTTTCTTCTCTCTCCTTTTTTTCTTTATTGCTTCATGATTTTCTGGTTTGCTGTTGTTGTTGCTGTTGCCGCTGAACAACTTGAGGAATACAGATAGATGATTCATTTTTTCTTCCTTTTGAGAATCAGTTTCATGTACTGGAGTTCTCGACTTGTTAGCTGCTGCATTGCTACCTATATCGACGTATCGCCAGTAGTTTGTTCTTGATTTTCAGCTTTTATCTGCGTAACAACCGGGGTTGTTTTCGGTTTTTGTTTTAACTATTTTGAATTTTTTGGAAGTATTTTAGAATTTTGATTATCTGAGTTTTTTTTCTTTTTTTCTTTTTTTGTCTCCTAAAATTTCACTGATTCATCAGAATACTGTTGAAATTCGTGAACAAGAAATTGTGGTTGAGTTTGATTCGTTTTTTAAGATTGGAATATGTTCGGAGTATGACGCAATCGTTTATTATTTTAGTTGTTTTATTGTCTTGTGAGAAGATTCAGTAGTGGTTGAATAAATTTGAACCTGGAGAATGCGCTCTTAGGGCCGTCGATCTCTAGGTTGATTCCAGCACCTTTAACTATGCAGATGGACTGTTGTTTTATTCAATTTAAACAGCGTTTGAGTTTTAAGCTTTTTTATTCTCAGGTGGATCATCCATTAAGGAGTGCAGAACTATAGTTCATAAAAGAATTCACTGTTCTTTACAGCCTCCTCCTCCAGCTTGGCCTGGACGAGCGGTCGCACCGCCGGGGTATAAGAAATGGGACGGCCAGAAGCCTATCTCCATTCTAGGATCCACTGGTTCCATTGGAACTCAGGTATGTTGGATTTGACATCTGCTAGAGCAAGACAAAACTCTTTTCTCTGTCCACAATTAAAATTTTTGGACTCAAGAGATTAGAAGACTTGTCTCTTTCAGGAAAAAGATTGAAACAATCAACAATATATATATATATTTTTTTCAATTTACTTGTTAGTCCCTCAACGGTTTCTTACTTACAATTTTTTGGTTTTACAGACGTTGGATATTGTGGCAGAGAATCCTGAGAATTTTAAAGTTGTGGGACTTGCAGCTGGCTCTAATATAACTCTCCTTGCAGATCAGGTATTCATTTATGAAGTCATATTCTGTGGAACTAGTTGTTTCAGCTCGGCGAAAACACATCTTGGATATGAAACCACCATCTAACTACTGTACAGTGGCGATTCTGATGATAGATTCTAAACAAACGCCTACATACCCAACCATAGCAATATAGCATAATTAAAAGTAGATAACTTCTTCTATGGATGATGTGGTTCTTTATCTCTGATGGGAAAGGATGAAAAGGACTATCAAAGCCAAGAAAGATCTACCTAATTTGTTTAACGTCATCCTTGAAGGCTGAATTTATTTGTTTATTAACATGATATTCTGTGGCTCAGGTGAAAACATTTAAACCTCAGTTAGTTGCTGTCAGAAATGAGTCCTTAGTTGATGAGCTCAAAGAGGCTTTGGCTGATCTTGATGAGAAGCCTGAGATTATCCCTGGTGAGCAGGGAGTAATTGAGGTATTCTTCCCTGTCTAGTCTGTAAAAAGCCTAACTGATGAAAGCCATTTGCATCCTTTAAACCATGTTCTTGAAAACTATTAGAAATTTGATAATTGGTTTAGTAAGTTATTAGTTCTGTTAGTATTTTACTCATTTATCACTGGTTGTTATTTTTATTGTTATTTTCCTAACAACCAATAGATGCTCTCCGTTTGTATATAAATACCCATTATTGGTTTATTAATAAAATGAGAGAGCCAGTTATTTTTAAACTCTTTCTTTTAATATGGTATGAGTTGACCAATAAAAAGCCTTTCCCCTAAAATTCAGGTTGCAAGACACCCGGATGCAGTCACTGTTGTTACAGGAATAGTAGGCTGTGCTGGACTAAAGGTACTCCGTCTTTTCTAATAGTCCAAGGAATATAGTTAAACCTACACACGCATCTATATTTCACAAAAGAACATGACACCCAAATTTCTTAAATCTCAGTAGTAATAACATTGGTTCTTTTGGGACCATCTCTTCAGAAGATTAAGTACGTGATATCATAATTGTATGTTTAGCACCATGAGAATGCTGCCTGGTTGTTAGCACCTCATGTTGTTAGCTGAGTACTTATAGATAAACAACAGTGCCTAGAAGCTGAACTTAGTGTCTTTCTTTAGCCTACTGTTGCTGCAATTGAAGCTGGGAAAGACATAGCCTTGGCCAATAAAGAGACTCTTATTGCTGGTGGTCCCTTTGTTCTTCCCCTTGCCCACAAGCACAATGTAAAGATCCTTCCCGCTGATTCAGAACATTCAGCCATATTCCAGGTATGTAATGCATTCGTTGCTGGGAACTTCTGTTAACAAAGTATTTTTTCTTCTATCAACTATCAACTGATGTTGCTTAGATAGTTAGAAGCTTAGATCTCTGCTTATCCTATGTCAAATGGCTAACCTATTGCCCTATATGTATATATACAATTGTGTCTTATAATTCTCTGGGAGGATCTTAAAGATACGTCTGTCTCCAGTGTATTCAGGGATTGCCCGAGGGTGCACTTCGCCGCATTATTTTGACTGCATCTGGTGGGGCTTTCAGGTATATGATATTTTGGTATTAGTTACCGAGTTGAATCAACGAATATTATACTCCTACAGATCCGTGATAAAAAAGGACTTTTCCTTTCTTCTTTTAATTTCTTGTGTTGTTTTTTTTAATGATTTTTTCTTATACGCTATGTCAGACTTGCATTTTGTTTCCCCTCAAATAGTTATCGTATGAATTCATTGTTTATATTTATAGATTACAAGGTTTGGAGAGATCAGTTGAAATTAGTACGAAAATTTTTGGAGTCGTGGAAATTTAGTTTTAAACCTATGAACCTATGTAACATTCAGCCCAAGTTAAAGAAGTTGTTTTGTTGGGTTCGATTATCAATCAAACCTTTTACAATATGAACCTTACAGACACAATGTGTGTGTGTGTATATATATATATATATATATTCTCGAAATTGATGATACAAAGAGATCATTTATTGCGGCTATTAATGACAGGGACTTGCCGGTTGAAAAGTTGAAGGACGTTAAAGTTGCAGATGCTTTAAAGCATCCTAACTGGAGCATGGGAAAGAAGATCACTGTCGACTCTGCCACTCTTTTCAACAAGGTTTAGTTCATGTTCTCCTTTGTAACTCAAGTTGCAAATAAGAAACACTCACATATCTGTTGTTTAAGTTGTTGAATGTAACAAGATAAGTTTCATTTTTCGACAGGGTCTAGAAGTCATTGAAGCACACTATTTGTTTGGAGCTGAATATGATGACATTGAAATTGTAATCCACCCACAATCTATCATACATTCAATGATAGAAACACAGGTCTGTACCACTCTACAGTGATGATTAATTTGAATACGAACCGGACGAGGCAGCTAAAATCTTGAGCATCTTCTCTTTCTGTCTACAGGATTCATCTGTTTTAGCACAATTGGGTTGGCCTGATATGCGCTTGCCCATATTATACACCATAACATGGCCGGAAAGATTGTACTGCTCTGAAGTAACTTGGCCTCGCCTTGATCTTTGCAAGTATGTTTTTCAATTACTCTATGAAGTCTGTCATCGTAAAGCTCTTGTTATTTGATAGGTTTTCATCTGTTTCAAATGAAATGATGCAGGCTAGGTTCGCTCACATTCAAAACTCCAGACAATGTAAAATACCCATCCATGGATCTGGCCTACGCTGCTGGACGGGCAGGTGGAACCATGACTGGAGTCCTTAGTGCAGCTAACGAGAAGGCGGTGGAGATGTTTATCGATGAAAAGTATGTATTTAACTCCATACTCCATTGACATTACTACCCAACAAACTTATGGTCTAGAATAGGAGGACTAGAATTCCGAGGATACATAATCCTTAGTTCTGCTTGTTTACAGGATCGGCTACTTGGATATTTTCAAGGTGGTGGAGCTAACATGTGACAAGCATCGAAACGAATTGATCACTACACCTTCCCTTGAGGAGATCGTACATTATGACCTATGGGCGAGGGATTACGCTGCAAGTTTGCAGTCATCTTCTTCATTTAGTCCCGTAGCAGCATAAGCGTTCGTATTGGCATGCAACAACAAGGTAACCTTGTATTGAAGCTTTGATGAGAGGTTTGGAAGTTTTGTTGTGTCTTATAAAATGGCCTAACAGAAAGGTATAAGGGATCAGTTAGGAATTCAAAAATAATAGTAATGAAAAGAAAGCTATAAATCAATTGTGATGTTAAAGTTTATGGGGGAAATGAAAGTCCATTCATTTTTCATTTTTCATTTTTCATTTTTAATGTTAAAAGGGTCTGTTGTACAGAATGCATATTGTTTGAGGAGGAGGTTTTGAGGTGAATTGATAAATGGAAGATGAATGCATTGTGAAATCCAATCAAAAGGAAATGCTTTTCAAAGGGATATGAAAGTTATTTTAAATGACAACTTTTAAAATTATTTATAATTATAGTAAAATATCTCAATCTATTTATGATAGACCACGATAGAAATAATAGTAGTCTATCTTGGTCTATCTAAACTATATTTTGTAAATATTTTTTGGATCATTTTACTACATTTGAAAAGAGTTCTTCAATTAATGTCTTGAATTTTGACATATATTTAAATTTAAGTTGAGATGAAAACTAAATTTCATTTTCTTTTAATTATTACATATTTTAGAGATTTCTGTTTCTGTTAAATAACAAAACTTCTGAAAATTATTTATAAATCTAACAATTGATAGACACATCTATCACTATCTATTAATTAATGCTATATGATACTGATAGTAGTTGATTAGTATCTATTAACATTCATCAATGATATTAGTTTGATTGAATTTATTATATTAAAAAACACTATTTTGAATCTGTTAATGGAAGTTTCCTTATTAAAAATATTTTGTAACGAAATTAACAATAACTTTTTTTAGGCACCATATAGATTTGAAATACCAATTTCCTCCATTGGTCTCATGTTAAAGCAATTATAAACTTTCAGAAAAGGAAATTTAGGAAACATTTGAATTCTTAGTCTAATCCTAAGACTTAAAACAAGCCCTTCTTTTATTTTTCAAAACTTGCTTTGGATTTTGTAAAAGAACCATACAATTCCACTTTCATTTGTATCCTACTAGGAAAAAAGAAGAAAGAAAAAAAAAAAAGAATAAGACCCTAGAAAACCATCAACTAGATTATGGTTGAACAGTAAAAAGAATATCAAAATATAGAAATATTAAAAAAAAAAAAAAAGGATTCAAATAAAAGGAAAGATTGTGCTGAATCTGAAAGCTATGGCTACTTAGCTTTATATTTATATAATATCTAACCACTAACCCCACTCAACTTCTTACAAAAGGAAACAATTTCTAAATCAAAATTCTTCCCTCTTATTTCCCATTTCCTCATTTTTCTTTCTTTTTTTGTGAAATATTCTAAAGCATCACACCTGGCCCCAATAATTTCCTGAATTTCTTATATATTTTTTTAATTTTTTTTATTTACAAAATAAGAGTATGAAGGAATAATTATAAACTACTTGGTATTAATATCAAACAATATCTTGATGGGGATTAAGCAGTATCTTTTTTTGTGAAATATTCTAAAGCACAACAACACCTAGCCCAATCATTTCCCTGAATTTCTTTTGAATTTTTTTTGTTATTTTACAAAATATATTATGAAGGGGGAAGAATATTGTCCAAAAAGTGCTCAAGTCCAACCTCGAAGCTTTAGATTGATGCTTCGAAAATCTAGCCAGGAAAAATTAAGTTGTCACATCAACTTGAAAGGGAAGTTCCAATAACTCCAAACAACAAACTCACTCTTTTATTTTATTAATCCTCCACTAACCCTATTCTATTTGAATGTCAAGAAAATTTGTAGAAAATTAATTTTTAGGTAGATAATCATCATGAATTGAATCTATGATCTTTTAGTTAGTTGTTAAAACAACATCACCCTTTTGCCATTAAACTAACCGTGATGGTTATAATTTTTAACCAGAAATATCTTGAAAGGGTTATATCAATAAGAGGCAATTAGTCCTTTGTTAAAAAATTGTCAAGAATGCTTAGTCACACTGATATCCCAAAATTTGGATATGTTTCTGGAAAAATGTTGTACAAGGCTCTTTAAGGGGCTTCAAAAATTTATAATTTTCTTTCTAAAATTGGAAGCATATTTTCATAAGTTTCTCCCTCAATTTATGGTTCCTTTCATGTCTCTTTAATAAAGTTTCTTTCAGAGTCTTCTGCCCCACAACTATAAATTCTTTGACTGTTATGAGACTTAGAAAACATTCCATAATTCCCAATTATTTTTTCTTTAATTATCAAAGTTGCTCTTTCTCAAGGACAGCTGCTTTTCTAAAAGAAATTTAAATGGTCTGCCTTGCTAAAGTGCTATGTCTCCCATAGATAGATGGTGTTTAATGTGTGGGCCACACAGTTGCCCTTAGTTTCCTATGTTTACTTAAATCCTTTTACAACGTCCGAGAGTTGTGAACTTTTGGAGCCTACACTATAAGAAATTAATAAAACCTAAAATTGATGCGTTTATGAACTTCTTAACTTTCGGGGATCTATGAACTTCTTAGGCCAAAGAAGATACGTAATTCACGACTCTACTCTCTCTAACTCCTTGGGTCAAACACTCCCTAAATAATTAAATACTATTAGCTTTGCCATCTAAGAACAGAACGAGTAAGAAACTAGAGGTATTGAGTTACAACTTAAAAAAGGAATCCCTAAAGCCCTCATCGATAAGGGCTACACTTTTAGTTATATGTTTTTGAATTTTATACTTGCTCCTTCTCAATTTTTCAAAACATAAAAGCTTAAGAGTGCAAATAGGAAAAAAAAAAAAGTGCAAATAGCATTTATAAGCTTAATTTTCAAAAAGTCAAAAACTAAAAACACTCTCATGTCTAAATGAATTTCCTAGAAAAGCTGCGGAATAATACTTTCAGGCTCCAAAACAAACTTAGAACAAAGTAATTGCCTTTGCATTCTCTAACATGAACAAACATGGAGGACAATAAGTGAGGACATGGAGGACAATAAGTGAGGACTATTTTGTACCAGTGCTATTATAGCATACAAACTGATGGTATATCTGAGAGCGACTCTAAAATAGTTAAAATCACCTCTATCATTTTCAAAATTACTCTGGAACATGCTTTTAAGCATTCAAAACCAATTTTGATGATATGAAAACTGTGATGATATGAAAACCAATTCAAAAATATAAAATTAAATATTAAAATAATTTTGAGTGACTGAAGGTGTGTTTTAAAGAGATTTTGAATATGACAAAAATGATTTTAATTCTTTCAAAATCACTCTCAGGTATCACGAAATGGTGTCGAGTTCTTTTCCGTTCTTTGTCTGGGACAGGAGACATGTCCCCACAGAAGTACATTCTGATTCCCTTCTTCTTCACAAGTAAAGAGACTATTTACTAACAATTCCTTACTCTCTTTTCTTTCCATTCGAATACACAGATTCTTTCAATTTAGTAAAAGCAAAATCTACCAGATTGCTACATCTAAATTGTAGCTTTATTGTACCTAAAGTGTAGTTTGAAAGAACACTTAATGTCCTTATTTTGTATGTCCTTGTACATTCTCTGATTTCTCTCTATGAAAGCTCGGTTTCTTACTAAAAACTGAAAAGTATAGCTTGTTCGGGGAACATCCTCAAGCTTCTGAATGTTCAGAGTAAAATTTTCCATGAGGTACAATGTTAAAGCAGATACTTGATCCAATTAAAAATGTTTTAAGGGTACACTATAATTGTCTAGACTGTCTAGTTCATAGGAAAGTGAGTCTTTTGTAGTTTTTTCCTGAAATTTTATGTTATTTGCCAAGACTAATATATATATTCAAGTGATTTTAGATTTTAATAAAAAAATCTGAATGGAAACTGGTAACTTATTTATCACATTCACAAGAGAATGTATGAAATTTTTATTCCCCTCATACATTAGCAGCTCATTTAGTCACAGACTCCTTGTGGGTGTGGTTGTTTCCCTCAACGTAAACGTGAAGGGAGCAGTTTTATAGTTCAACTACCTTAGAGGCAGAGAAATTCAAATGTATGACCATTTTATCGAAATATATAATTAATTAATTAAACTATAATCAAGTTGATATTTAATAGTTGTAATACGCCTTTATCATAGAGACAATATAATATAAGATTTGACAAGGTGAAAGTAAAATTAAATTTAAAAGCCAAAAGTCAAAAAGAAACTTACTTGGAAGATGGAAGATCTTTATTCTTTATTCTCTCCAGATAATGAGCACTTAGATTAATTAAATACCAACTGCATCACAATTGGTAGGAAAGATAATTAGGTATGATTTAAATATCAATCAATCCAGATAACATATATAATAAAACTGGATTATATGTAAATTCAATGGAAAAACAGAGGCATTATTCATGTTAATCATGTTTACTAATTATGAATTTGACCAGATTAAATAAGTTAATCACTATTGTAATGCGATATTCCAAACAAAAGAACCATTCTAATACGATGGGCTATACTTCAATATATATACGACCTGTGGTTCTTTACATAACTATAAAGTCGTTGAATAAATAGTATATCCCATGGAACTGTTTTATTAAACGCTTTAATTAACTTGCCGACTTCCAACAGATAAAAAAGCAAAAGATGACATGAAAAATGGATCAACCATTAACAACAGGAACAATTAATCATCATAAACTTGCAAGTGGAGAATTGAAGAAGGTCATCAAGAGAACGATGAAACGCATTGTGAATCATCTTCATTCAAAAGAAGGTTGAATAAAATGACAAGCAACTTGTAATTTGTGTAATACACAGCACAACAAAAGGAAACAGCATTTTCAATCAGAAAAATAATTGATGAAATATACAAAATTATAGAGACGAGAACAAACCTAATTTAAACCTGATTGGAAACTACACAAATTTTCAGTTCTTTTTGAATCATAGTTTATGTGCTCAAGAAATGAATCCACAAACAAATCTTCAGAAATTGGAAGCAAATTCTAGATCCTTCATTTGGCATCAGCCACACATCCTACCAAATGTTGTCTGTATGGCAAGTAGGATCTTCTCTTTTCCGGTTCTTTCACCGATCTGTTCCTTCCAAACTGAAGGTTCTGTGCAGAGAAGGATGTGAAGAAACCAGATCTATAATCTTCTTTTCCTTTCGATATATTTCCAGTTTCATTGTTCTTTATAAGACTCGACTTCCTGTTCATGAGTTCATCCTCTCCTTCCCCTTTACTTCGACTGTAAATGTATAGAAGATCCCTAAATCTCCACCTGTTTGACGATGGTGTAGAATTTTTTTTATTTCTTCTTCCAGGCGATGTTTTCTCAGGGCTTGGAGACCAAACGCAATACGTATCCAACGGAACGCCTCCTAGATCGTCCGCTCCAGATGATGAGAACGACGTTATCTTACGCTCCTCGTTCATCAATTTCCTCAACGGCAAACGATGCACAGCCGGTTTCTTCTTCAAATTCTCCAATCCGTTGTCTACTGGCGAGCCGTTGTCTAGCAGTAAGTCCTTGTTGAATACCGGATAAAGCGGCTTGATCCGGCCATTGAAAAAGATTTCATGAGCAGAACTCGTGCACGCGTCTGGTTCTCTGAGAACAGCAAACTCGAATTCATCATCATCACCATTTTTACCACCGTCATTGCTTCTAACTCCTTCCGACGCAGGGCCGGCGGACAAATTTTCTCGAAAACGGTACACCGAACCTTGAGCCTCCCAGCCGTAATTATCAGCATCTGCAAATGGTTCTTCTCCAACTTCTCGAACAACTCTGGCAGCAATTTCAGCAAGGCTACAACTACCTGAAGAATAGCTGCTAAAAGTCGGCGACAGCGAGAGATGCGTCGGACCTCCACCCGCCTCCATCGTTTGAAAATTCACAGTCGCGATTCTCACAGTTTCAGAGAGAAAATTAAGATGTGCAAAAATGGCGGAAAGTGTGGGGAAATGGAAGCTTTGGATTATGGTTTTATAGTTGGAACTGAAAAGGGGAGAAGGCGCCACAGCGCTTGGTTTTAAAACGAGAAAACGAACGGCCTCTACAACTGACGCGCTTTAATGAATTAGTTTGGCACTGTTTTATTTATTTTTGGAGTAACACGTGTCAAGAATGCAAATACAGACCGAGGGATTGTTCACACGTGCGAAGGAGATGGAGTCAATGCGTAGCGTTCGGTATTTCCCTTAGAAATTTGAACAAATTTGCGGGCTGCGAAAGTGGACCGTGACGTTAGCATACTGGCCCACTGGGCTGGGCCCACTTAACTTTTCTTTTTCTTTCCCTCTCTTTTTCCTTTTTTCTTTGCAAAAAAAAATTAAAACAAATTGGATATGCAAATTTCGAACAAATTTAAAAATTTAGAATTTAGTTCTTATAGTTTCGTAAAATTTTATGGTCGATATGATTTGATAGAGTCATTTACGAAGACTTTATTAAATCAAATAGTGACACTATCAAATCAAATAGATTGAATTATAATAATAAATTATAGGGACCAAATTCTAATTTTTCTAAAACTATAAAGATAAAAATTCGTAATTTAATCTTATAAAAGTTGTGAATATTAAATTAACAATATTAAAGGAATAAAGTTTTATTTAACGTCAAATTCAATATATATATATATATATATATATATATATATAGTAATGAAGGAAGACCCTACTTTTGATTATGAGCTGTTTTTGTGTGCCAAGTGGATATGGTCTAATTCATCCATCTCAACCCCATAGGAAGAGAGAAGGTTAGGAAGGATTTGAATAAACCAATATCTTTCCACCACTTTATTATTATTATTATTATTTATTATTTTAATACTACAAATTAATTTTGACAAACCAATATTTTATTCAACAAGATTTGTATTTTCAACGATTATAACTTAAAAAATCAATTTTTCAAATGATATCTAAAAGTAATGTAAATTATAAGTAGGCTATCGTAATATCTTAGGTAACAAAAAGAACAAAAAAAAAAAAATCGAGAATTGTTTATATTATTTCAATTTATTGCTTGTCATGATAGCATCTTTAACAATAATGTAGAGTCTACACATAAATTATTTTATAATTTAACGAGTAGAATTATGAATGAGAGTAGTAGGTACTATTGTAGTATTATAAAATTTTTTCATTATTGATTTTGGATATTGATTATATGGGTACTGTATATAAATAGGGGAGGAAATTTAGTAGTATGAATTGAAGGTAGGGAGATTAGAATTAACAAATCTTGTCCTTAGTACGTACAGATGTCAATTGAGCTAAATTCTTGTAGGCTAATATGTACTAGTGAGACATCTTAACTTTCAAACCCGGGTCACTGATCGGTCAACGAGACCCTCCTACTTGATTGTTCATAGCGCCAGATAACAAATTCAAGACATTTTAACACCAATCATACATTGAAAAAAAAAAGTAAGAAGATTTTGTCACGCAGTAAACTATAATTGGACTATTTAGTGGTTATAAATATTTATGGAACAAGTTTGAGCTAAAGAATGTAGTCTCCGTCTATTGAAATGTTTGCCACCCTAAAATTTTTCATTTAATTTTGTGGAGAACAGTTCGAGATTCGTCGTAGAGATTTCACGATGGGTGAGTTCCCTCAACGATTATTATCGTATTAAAGAAATAATGTCAACCGAATAGAAATGATGAATTGATTTTAAATTTCTATTATTTATTTTGAAAATATGATGAGTTCAAATTTTAGGGCAACTTCCTTGGTATTGAACTAAAAGACCTTTCCTATAGAGAAAAGTAGAGTTGGTGTTCAAGACTGCCACGTGGGCTACAAATCCAAACAAGAACAATCCTTCTGAAATACCTAAGAAGCTTGCTCTGAAAATTCTAAGCACAAGGAGATGCAAATATACCTAATTAAAATGACCGACAAATAAATAAATAAATAAATATATATATATATATATATATATATATAAATAAACTAACATAACAACAATATCACAAGTTAGGCTATTGATAAAATTGTCTTATAGTCTCCTTTATACTATTTTTCAAGATTATTTTTATTAAATTATAAATCTTCCGTTAACAAATTTTCTGAATCCGTCGTTGCACTGATAAACTTCTATCAATACCTATCAATGTTTTCAAGTCTACCGATCTCCATTAAGTGATAAATTACGAAATTTTGTTGTTATTTATAAATATTTTTATCAATTTTATCATTTAAATATTGCTATATTTTATACATGAAAACGAATTTAAAAAAAGAACCACAAATAAAGTAAAGTCAGTGTTTTTTTAAAAAGTAATTATCAAACTTTCTGCAGAGTGTGGGTATAATAATTTTATATATAAAAAAGTTAAATTGAAGGAAATGATGTGGACAGTGTAATTTAAATAAAAAAAAAAGTTGAAAAAGAAATAATAAAAAAAAAGGAATAAAAGAAGAAAATGTAAAACGACATGACGAAAGGAAACAGAGTGGGAATAATTAGGTTGGGGCGTCGCTTTGCTTAAAACTGAAAAAGGTAACAAAAAAAATAAAAAATAAAAAATAAAGAAAAAAAGCAAAACGGTTCGTTTTATTTGGTTGGTTAGCAAAATAAAGTAAATTAATGAATACCTGAAAAAGCTTCCACAAGGTGTTTCCTTTCCTTCCCCCACTTCTCCTTTTTGCAGTTTGCACCTTCGTCCTTTCCCATTATTATTTTGCTCCCTCCCCCACTCTCATTATTATAATATTTAATTCGCAACACTTTTTCGAAAAAATGTACTATTTTTTTAAAACCTTAGTCCTTACTCATCGAGTATTATAAATGTACGACAAAACGAGCTCAACTCAACCGTAATTGATACAAACTTCTATTATAGAAGTGGTAGGTTTGATAAAAAACACACTCCATTCAACTTGATATCGATGTTGATTTTTCTAATTTACAGATATACTGATACATGTTTTAGCTATCATATTTTGACATGTATTTTTTTATTGAATGAATATAACTACGACGTAATATTAGTACCTTTTTTTAATCTTTGAACTTTACTTTAAAAAACATCTTATTCGTTAAAATAAAGAATTGTTAAGACACGTACAAACAAATGGTGCATGTAATATTATTTACAACTACTAAGAATCATTGTTACCATTTATTTCATCTTCAAATCTATCGTGCGCATCGAAAAGATACCAAATTTGAGTAATTGCTTAGTGAACAAGAGTTGAACTCTCCACCACACCTTGACTTTAAGAAGAAGTATGTTTGAATCTCATTGAGAAAAAGTGAGTGACAATGATGGGTAAGAGTTCACTTGTGGGGTAGGAGAGGGACTTAGAACAATGATGAATAAAGTAAGAGGGGGAGAACAAGAATAAGAATAAAACCCAAATAAGCAAAATACAATACAACCAATCATTAATTGCTATAATACCATTTGACATGTTCTACCTATTTCGCAATAGGGCAATTGACACTATCGTACACTTTTATAGACCCTTTTAAATCGACATTTTATAAATAAAGTACTGAGATGTTACATTTTAAACAAAGTAAGTATAGTTTTGAGACACTGATGTATTTGTGATTAATATGACATTATTTTTGGGTGCAAGTAGATTGCACGCTAAATTGGTGCATTCACTCGTATATATATATGCAATCCATGAATAAAAGGACTACTATGTAAGTTAAAGTGTATGTTATATGTGTGAGTGAAAGTTATACTTTTAAGTAGACGAAGTATTTGTGCTTTGGTTTTTTCAACGCAAGATTCTCAACATGTTCTTTTAAAATGATGTCTCTTTTGGATTCGTTAATCTTTATGGGATCTGAATTTTTATTTTATTAAATCAAATAGCTATTTGAATTTTATAGACTCTGATACCATATTCGTTAGTATGGACTTTCATATCAAAATCGATGGGTAATGAGAGAAGTAGATTGTTTATCTTATAAGAATGTGAATTTCTTTGATTTTTCTAATGTGAGATTTTCAACAATGTTACACATCAAACTCATCCCTCCGTCCACTTCGTACAATATTCATTTTTGTTTCTTAGTGAGATATAATAGTGTCTTTGCAAAAGGTAGTATAAACTATTTATGGATGTTTAAATTTGTTAAAATATATTGGCACAATTTACAATTGAAAAGATAAAATTTCACCGTTCATGTTACAAAATTCATAAACACGTGCTTCTCACGTGATTTATGGCATTGTCAAGGAAAATTATAGCAAATAGAACAATTTAGGAAATAAATTTAAAATATAACACGAGAATAAAATATTTACAAAAATAGATAATGTTGATTGGTCCAACTAGTAATTTTTTTATAAAATGCTAAGTTTGTTATCTAGTGGCTATCATTGATTGTACATTTGTCAGATTTAAAGGTATTAATGATGACTGCTATCACTTATAGCTATTTGTCAGATTTAAAGGTATTAATGATGACTGCTATCACTTATAGCTTTTAATTATGAGAAATAAAATAAATTCTTTAAAATGGTAATTGAAAATGGAATTTTTAGTCTTTTTATTAATTTTTATGCTATATAGAATTATTTTATCATTGTACTACATACAATTTTTTTTGTTTAACTTGTCCAATAGAGGAAGTACGACCAGTTATTGGGCTATACTTACGGCCCACTCAAACGGAAGTGGGATCGGACATATGGGCCGAGTAGCCCAAGAGAACAGTTTGCTAAAACAATGCCACGTGTCGCAAAGCTGCAACGTGTACGAGAATTAACGTCGTGAAGAAACGGCGCGCCACGGCTTTGTAAAATCCGTTCATGAACAGTCGTACACTTCCCGCTTCCGTCTCGTTCCCGTTTCTCTCGGCTTTGCACTACTGCTCACATTTCTCCTTCTCCCTCTTCTTCTCCCAACGAAATTGCTCTCCTGTTTTTCTCTCCATGATCTTACAAGAACCACCTCCTGTTCTTGTGATTGTTTCCGATTCATTGCCATCAAGTTCGATCAGTTTTTTGCACCGTCTTATGGCGGTTCGTGATTCTCCATCCACCTTGTTCTTGTGAATTCTCCCATCCATGGCTGCTCGAGGCGTCGATTTCAAGTGGTGAGTCTTCCATACCTCGCTCTTTAATTCAATGAATCGATGGATGTTTTAGCATAATAGTATCAGACCAGTACTTTGTAATTTGTACTTAGCTTCATAGGTTTTCCACAACGTATTTGATTCTTGCAGGTATGACGGCTTTTTCTTGTCGATGCTCGCGACTAGTGTGTATCCTTCAATGTTTTCGGGATTTTTTGAATTGTTTGTATGGAATTCTTTTCTATCTCTTACAATGGCTGAGTGATGACTCATGAACTGATGCATTTACTTTCGTGGACTACTTTTCAACTTTTCGTGTAGCCACGCTTTGAAGTTTGAGTGAATTTTCTATTTAAATTATATGCTTTAAAATCAACCGCAATGTCTTTATCTTAACGTTTTTTTATTTGTGTATTTTCTTTAACTATTTTGTTCGTTAGAGTAATAGTTTCAATCAATTGGAAGAGGTATCATACTTGTGTACATCCCTTGCATATATGGATTGTGGTAAGTTCTACTTAACTTCGAACAAGTATGAGATATTATTTCTATTTTGTGTTTCCTCTTGTGAGTTTTTTGGGGCTGAACGATAGTTCACCTTTGTTATTTTGTGTACAGGTTGATTATACTACCGTCTTTGTTTTTCGCCTGCTGATGTTTGTAGATAATGGACTTGCCGCTGGAATGGGTTTGTAAGGCTTTCCACTTTTAGTTTTACGTTAATTTGTGGTAGCAAAATATTTCAGTTCTTTTTATTAATTCTCCGTGAGCAAAAACCTTTACAGAGATATTGTATTATCCGAAAATAAATAATGTTCCTCCAATACCTTTATTGTGGGGTAGAGATCAAAACATATATAGATTCTGACTGCAAAGATTTGTAGACATTTGACTCGTCATCTGAAGCATGGTTACCGAAGTGTGAAAAAGAAAGGAAAGAAAAATGCATCTGTTGCTGATTTAAGGAATTCTGTTCTGTTTGCTAGTTTTGTTTATTTCTCATGGGACAATAATTATGTAGCTTCGAGTCATGGTTGTGTAGACTTATTATAAACCTTACTTACATATGGGAATTGGGATGCTGCACACGTTTTGCCATTTAAGTTAGTCACTTTTGACCAAGAGGTCTTGAACTGAGATTTTTTTACCCCTGAATTAATTGTTTAGTTATTCAGTAATTATGTAGCTTCACGTACCGGAAAATGGTAATTCGCCGTTGTTTTAAATATGTGAAAGTTGTGATCTTATAATTTGTCATGTTTGAATTCCATTTTTGTTTCATCCTATGTACTTTGAGCATTAAACTCATTTATTTTTTCAATGAAAAGTATTGTTTCTGTTTAGAAAAAAAGATTTTATTACTTGTCACTTTGGCTTTAATTTATCATCTCAATGGTTGCTCTAAATCTTAATTGACAATACATTTTTCTTGCTCTATTTTTCTTTTTCAATATTTCTGGTGGAGTTGATGCCATACGAGATCTTCTTATCTTGTAAATTTGTGTATCATAGAGACTTTGGGTGGCAGCAGAGGTATGCTCGATTTTGTGGAAGAATTGTGGTCCTTTCAGTCCTTGCACTTCTGCTATATCCCTTTCTTTGGGCTTGGACTGCCATTGGTACTTTATGGTTTAGAGAAGCCCATAAATGTGTATGTTATTTTCTATTTCAACTTCCATCACCACCGCTGAAATCTTTATTTTCTTCAAATACTTATGGAAGTTTGGTTTAAATGTTTCAGCTTCCTGAGCAAGGCCAGAAATGGGGATTCCTAATTTGGTTACTTTTTAGCTACTGCGCCCTCGTCTGCATTGCTTGCATGTCATTGGGAAAGGTCAGTTCTATTATACTATGCAGACTTATGTCTAGACTCTAATAATTTGTAGATTTTAGCGATCTGTTGTTTTTATGTCTAACTTTTACATTTTTACAAGCTCTTGTTGAAAATTCAAATGTTTTTCTGTATTTATACATGAACTTCATGTAGTTTTCTTTGTAACATCCGTGTAGTGGTTAACTCGTAGACAAGCACTCTTGTTTCGGGCGCAACAAGGGATCCCTGTATCAGAATATGGGGTAAGACATTAAGCTTCCTGGATCTTAGATATGCATTATTTCATTCAATGTCATCAATTTCTCCGCCTTATGTTTGCAACGGCATCTATAAATCACCATATGTTATATGTATATCAATATCTTCTTTTGTAATCTTTTTTGTAATTACAATGGGTAGCAATTTTAGGGATAATAAGTGTACAACAACATTTAAATTTTTTGTGCAAATATAACAAAGTATATCAGTGATATACTTCTATCGCTGATAGACTCTTGTAATCTATAGCGATAGACCAATATTTGCTATATGATCTATTAGTGATGGACTTCTATCATTAGATTCTGACAGATTTTGCTATATTTGCAATTTTTTTAAAAAAGTTGCTATATATATGCTAATATTTTGAATCTAATTGCTATAATTGTAACTCTCCCAATTTTTTTTCTATATTCTCTGCTTTCAATTAAAATTCAATTTTTTGCCCTGGCAATCGCAATTCTTAAAAGTGAAAACACATGATGAATTGATCATGAAGAAAGTTGAAATCAGGGCAAAACATTTCGAACTGGATTACTATCCTATAAAAGTCATAAATATATCTATCCTTACTGTTTTTTTAGGTTCTTTTTAGTACTTAGTTCTATTCTTAAAAATAAGGATTTGAAAATTTGATTTTCTTGTATTAGATTCCAAGCATTGCATATTTAGGGACAATACGCTTGTTGGGCAATTAAATAAACATTTCAATGTATTGATCCTTTGTTTCCTCTATAATTTTGCCCATGTGATGAAACTCAGTGATAACAATTTTCTATAACAGGTCTTGGTTGACATGATCCGAGTACCTGATTGGGCTTTTGAAGCCGCTGGACAAGAAACAAGGGTAATGGGCCAAGATGCTGCTGCATACCATCCTGGACTTTACTTGACTCCTGCTCAGGCAAGTCTTTTGCGCTTGAATTGACTTTTTGTCATCAATATTCTTGAGCTTTTTCTTATAAAAAAAAAAAAAAAAATTCTTGAGCTTTACCCAACGCCTGTTGTCTGGTAATATAAGAGTATTTTTGTGCTGTTTTTACTATCCTCTCTTAGTGTTTGTACAACTAATTCGTTAAAAAATTGAGGGAAATTCATTGCCACACTATAGGAGCATTGTGTAAAGTTTTTTTTTTTTTTTTTTTTGTTTGTTTTGCAAAGAAGGTTCGGCATCTTAGGTTCTCGTCTTTTAACTTTTCATGAGAGATCTTGTCCAAATCTTAAAGAAAGCTGTGTGAACCATCGTATGGATCAATTTTAGGATCGAATCTTTTGTTTTAAACTCTGATGGTCAAGCTATTTGTTGATGCTTGGACAGAGGGAAGCTGTGGAAGCACTTATTGAGGAACTTCCCAAATTTAGGTTAAAGGCTGTTCCAACGGATTGCAGTGAATGTCCTATCTGCTTAGAAGAGTTCCATGTAGGGAATGAGGTAATTGATTCTTCATGTCTTCCCATTTCATTTATAGAAGTTCGAAAAACTTGTGGTTGTAATGAACTAGGATTATTTCATGCTTTCTGGGACCCCTAATCTCATGCTTATAAATACATGAAAGTATGAACCTTTTGTTATTGAAAATAAAGTTGCGGGCATTGTAAATTGGTGCAGGTTCGTGGCCTCCCTTGTGCTCATAATTTCCATGTAGGATGCATTGATGAGTGGCTTCGACTAAACGTGAAATGCCCTAGATGTCGTTGCTCGGTCTTTCCAAACCTTGATCTCAGTGCTCTGTCCAATCTTCGTTCCGATACTGATAGACCATCTGCAAGTGTTGTTACGGCCAATCGTTATGTGGGATCTCAACCTTCCAGCCAAAGTTATCTGGTGAGATTGCAAGGTCTGCTTCGACCTGTTCGCACCGAAAACATTGATGCACCTGGTGATTTAGGGTCTGCTAGTGCTTTAGAAGCTGCTGAGAATGGGTCTGCACATGACCAAACCATACCAGAACGGTCTCCCGTAAGACCGATGTCTTTGAGTCAGTCCACATCACAACTCTAGGTAGCTGGGGATGTTTTTCTCCCTTTATACTTTGACTGCCTCTAACTGAACTGTAATAGCTAAACGATTGGTGTCCACGTCTCTCCATTTACAAATCCCGATAACTGTGTAATAGTAAAGCTCAAACTTTTGTTTTTTTTTTTGTATCCAAGGAATCTTCTTACGTTCTAGAAAAACTCAATTTTCCTCTGTTCATCTTTAGCTGTATCTTTTTCATCTAAATTAATTTTAGATCTCAATACTCGACTATTCAGCCGCCTACGAAGGAAGATTGGGCATGTGCTTTTTGCAGAAGCAGATCTTGCAATTCTTTTGGATAATCCTTTATGTTGACAGGTTGGTTTTTTAACTGTTCCAACTGTTGATCGATGTTTCTCACCCCTTTTCTCTAGTTGATGCAGGTTCTTACTATGGGGAACAAGACGGGGTCAACTCAAGGTATAAATAATATTCTAAACTTAATAAAAGAATATCTTCCATTAACTTGAATTGAACAATGCATGTGGCACATAAGGGGACGGTGGTATTAAATATGAGTTGATAATTGACATATTTTATTGTTGATTTGTCTGTCTCTGCTTGCTTCTTCAGGTGGGGTCGTAAATTAAAAATGTCTTTGGTTTGGATGCACACTCAATTCTCCACCAGCAACGTGGCAACGACCGAGTGGAGCAGCCTCTACAAACAAATGTGGTGACTGAAATCCTCCCATTTTTTCCCCTTCCATCTTATAAAAATTATATATAAATTGAACTTTTACTTTATAGATTATTTACTGCATTTTTAGAGTGGTTTTAAAATGATGTTTTGAATCACGTTTGTCGTAAATAAAATCGCTTCGAAACATATCTTTATTAATTCAATGTCATTTTTGGTTTGATTTTACACTCAAACATTATTTTCATACTATAAATATTGATTTTGAATTATTAAAAATATATTTTTGAGGGATTTTAAACATGAAAAATAATTTCAAGCCTGCCCTTAGCGAGAATATGATC
The DNA here is from genome assembly GCA_037974625.1 of Cucumis cinereus. Taxonomy (NCBI): domain Eukaryota; kingdom Viridiplantae; phylum Streptophyta; class Magnoliopsida; order Cucurbitales; family Cucurbitaceae; genus Cucumis; species Cucumis cinereus. Next base: position 17,159,308 of record JBBPDJ010000008.1, read on the forward strand.
CTTATAAGTATTTTGTTCATTTATTTAATAAGTAAAAGGCTATATAGACAAGTAATAAAACACATGTAACAAAACAACTTTCAAGTTTTTTGTGAAATAACTAATGAAAACCGTGACTAGGGCGGACCAAAATGCTCTTGCCTCTTCTTTCGAGGTTGAAGGTTAAATTTCCCATACCCCGTCTTTGTAAAAAGAAGAAAAAGATAAAACACTTCTCCTAAATAAAGTAGGGATGAAAAATTGTAGAGAGATTCAAAACTTATGTTCCTGCTAATAATAATAACAATATTATTGGTTTTATGTTGTACATGGATTTAGGTTATATTGGAGAAAATGATTGGTCTGGTTTGTATGGCTTCCAATTTTGGCCACAACCATCTACAAGGGAGCCCCACCCACCATATGACAGCACCATAAATTGCCTTGAAGAATGTCTAATCCAATTCCAGGTTTGCTGGTCATTTTCTTTTCATTGATTCAAACTTTTGGTTTTCTCTTCTGATTTGAAATTATACTTTTTAGTTGTCCTCACTTATTTTATCCACTTATTTCTAAAGATCCTTGCTGATTTTTGGTTTCAAAAAGATCATTTGAAGGTGATTCTAATCTTTTTCAACCACATTGCTGTTTTTTAAAATTTGACCCCATTTAAAGAATTTCAAAATATATTTCTAGAAATCCCATTATTAGTGGGCGATAAGTGACCATCCCATTCTCTCAGACCCCAAATTAATTTTTTTAATTAAATTATTAGTAATTGATTTAAATGAGTGTGGAGTTTAAAAATGAATTTGAATTTTATTAGATTATTAATTGGGAATTAATTGATAAAGACTTGAATTAAACATTTGAACTATTATAGAAATCAAGAAATAAAATAAATTTAATACAGAACTTTATAAACCAAACCAATAGTCAAGAACCACATCACCCCCTTTTCACAGAAAAAGGGAAACACACATAATTCGGAAAGACGTCCTTTTTGGCTCCCTAAATTCCCCAAGGCAAGATTGTCTCTTCTTTTACGAATTTTTAAACTCGCTTAATTTGGCGGCTAGTAGTTTAGTATATAGTTTGAATTCCATTTCTGGTTGTGAATATCATTATATGTTTGTTTCGAAACTGTTTTCGGATCCCTCGGATTCTAAAACAAATATATTCTAATTTTCTTTTTTACATTTTAAATTTGAAATTTTCAAAGAGTTTCCCCCTTTTTTTGAGAAGATATTCCACGAGTTCTATTACTGCTAAGTATTGATTTGAGAAAGTGCAGGATACTTGTGCATTTGTAGAAGTAGAATAAAAAGAAATGGGCTCGTAAGAAAAAAAAGAATAAAAGAAATGGGTATATTTTTTAAAAAACCCCTTTTTAGCTATTGATTGATGAGACATGTGACTATAGAACCAATTGTGAGGTACCAAAATATTATATATATATATATATATATATATATATATATATATCACTAATATTCGGCTGACTTAAAATTTGTAAAATATAGTAACCTCTATCAGCTATATGGTTCCAGTTAGCTATATGTTCTATTACTAATATACTTTTATTAATATGTTATATCATTGAGAGTTGAATTTAAATTTTGTTACATTTATATATATTTTTTTTTGCATTTTGTTATTTCTACAAATAATTTGGGTCTAATTGCTATATTTGCTATATGTGTAATTGCTATATAATAATAGGGTTTAATAATAGGGTGAAATTATAAAACGTTGCAATTTTTTTTTTATATAAGATACACAAAATATAGAAAATATCTTTGATGGTTTTGACTTTTGAATTCCACGTGATATTTTTCGGATAATTAATGTTTTATATTATTCAAACAATTCATTGTTGATTTTTAAGCTAAAAAAACACTTATTTGAACTGAATTTTTATAGACTCAAACATTATAGTTGTAGAATAATTAAAACGGTTGTAATCTTCATAGTTCTTTTGTTTATTAAAACTAATCAAGAAACTCAAAACAGTGACAAAATCAGCGATTTTCAACAATACAAGTCAAAATACCAAGTGAAGACTTCAAAGTAAATTATTAAATTGGGATAAAATCTTTTCCAAACATATCACAAACTATTGAAATTGAGAACATAAAATACCTATTTCCTTTCTTCAGATACTATTTGTTATATTTTAATTTTTAAATATAATACATGTTACCTCCAAAAATTATTTATAAATATTACAAAATATCATAATCTATATGTGATATATTGAGATAGACTAATATATGCTTCATGATAGACACATAGTTTATATTGGTCTATCGCTATTCGTTTTAGATTATTGATATTTTTTTTTATATTTTGTAAATATTTAGTTCATTTTGCTATTTTAAAAATAGTCCATATGTTTAATTGACCACTAAGTTTTCAAAACATTGCTCCATCTTTGTTGGATTGCTTTTTTTCCTTTTCCTTTCATAATCAACTGTATGAAAAAGTTGTATATATATATATATATATATATATATATATATATATATATATATATAAAAGAAATGTAAAATTTACCCAATCTAAAATATTCTCATATTCACATAGTTCAAAACAATAGTCCACTCGATGGAATGAAAAACTCAGCTACAATCTGATTTTTTTTTCTTTTTAATTTTTAACCATGAATATCAAGGATTAAAATATAGATGTTAGCATTAAGAATTTAATTTTACGACTATATCCAATAAAATATCGACATCAACATATGAACAATATATAAAATTAATTTATATTAATAATTAATTTGTTTTTGGGCCTAAAATATTGTTATTAGTATTTATTTATGTGAACTAAATTGTAAATATACCAGAGTTATTGATGGATATATGGATATGAATATTTAATATCGATGTCTAACTTTTGATTTACTAATATATCAGCATGTGGGTATTTTAATATCTTTGCATAAGATAAATAAGTTTCGAATATTATTGAGACTATAATCAAATAAAAAAAGTTAAAATAATAAAAAAATATATTAAAAGACAACAAATTTATTTATTTAAAAATGTATTTTCTTCTTTTGGGTTCGGTGTACTAGTAGGAAAAGAGCTGTTTTTTTTTTTTAATTTTTTTTTTATGCGGGAGCAATTAATAATGACGTAAGAAACCTACAAATCTGAATGGGCCTTCTTCGTTATAGAAATATAGGCTAAAAAGTTATCTGAGTCGAACGATTCTATCCTTTCATCAATCACAAAAACTTCTCTCTCTACATCTTTCCCTCTCTCAACTACACAAGAAAATTCTCATAATCTAACGCCAACCCAATCACAACAAGAACAAGGAACCGTGAAACCTGCGAGATGGGTGTTGCTGGGCAAGCAATTCCCATGCTTCAATTCACTCCCTTTTGTTGTTTCGATTTATCTCCCAAGAAATCCAATGATTCGAGGCTGATTATGAGTTGGGGTTGTGCTATTCATAGTAATAGCCCCAAGCTTTCTATTACTTCCTCCACTAGACATCCAAGAAATTCTGCTTTGTTTTGTCGTTGTAGTGCAAATGGCAGTACTAGCGAGAGTAATAACAACTTGTCTTCTTCTGCTTCTTCTTCTTCGTCTTCTTCATCTTTGGAATGGGATTGGGTTAGGTGGAACCGGTATTTCTCTGAAATTGAACAGGCTGAAAGCTTTGCCTCTGTTCTAAAGGTGCGGTTTTTTCTGTTCTGATTTGTTTGTGTTTATGGGAGATTGGGATGATTTTGGATTTTATCTAGTGGGGTTCATTTGTTTCTTGGTTGATGATTATAGTTGAGTTTTATTGCTTCATAATGGAAAATTAGGTCATGGAATGAAATTTTGTGTTCATTCTCTAATGTAATAGTTCAATTTTTTTCTTCTTATTTTCAGTTGTCTTTTCACCCGTTTTGCTTTCTCCATATTTCAATTATCTAACATAACTCAACTGGGTAATTTTGCACAAACATGTTTGTGGGCAATAGTTTAAACAGCTACTCTCTACATATGTACTTCCTTACTTTTTATTACATTACTTTTGTTTCTGTTATGTTGAATTCTACTTCTTTGTTAATTTAGTTGGTGTTTTACTTGTTATTGGCTCATAAGTTCTAGCCGGTGTGTTACAGTTTCAACTTGAAGAGGCTGTTGAGAAAGAAGACTTTGAAGAAGCTGCAAAATTAAAACTGGCTATTGCTGAAACTGCACAAAAGGACAGTGTTGCTGAAATTATGCACCAGTTGAAGGTCAAAGAAAGATTTATATTACATTCATCGTCAACTTTATGGTCACTTCTTAATTTAATTTTTCAATACATTTGCAGAGTGCAATAGAGGAGGAGCGATACCAAGATGCCTCGATGTTGTGTAAATGCACAGGAAGTGGATTGGTAATTTTGCAGGATTCTACCGAAAAACATTTTGGGGCTAGTTTAGAATGACTTTTAAAGTGCTTAAAAACACGTTTTTAAGTATTTAGAAAGCTATTCTAAACACGCCCTTTATTTCTTGATTATTTTTATCTTTATATGCTGAATCAGGATATTTTTTCTCACATACCTTCCTTTGTTTGTTGCCAAAAATTACTGCCAGTAGCTAATGAACAATGAAATAGAAGTAGTTCTTAGTTATCTACTTATCAGGTAAACATGGGAAGTTAGGCTTTTAATTTGGGCTAGTTGGCCGTCTCTCAGGGCCTTCTAAAATAAAAATTCGACTTTTCTTCTCACCGTCTGATATGCTTCGTGTATGAAATATCACCATGTCCTTACTGCCATTTTTTAATTAACGGGAGACTTGGGCATGATATTTGCTGAAATCAAATCTGTCTTCTTTGTAATGAAAGTTTGTTCACATTTTCTGATCCATTTTTTGAGCAGGTGGGATGGTGGGTGGGGTACTCTCAAGATTCAGATGATCCCTTTGGCAGATTAATACGTATAACTCCTGGAGTTGGCAGATTTATTGGGAGGGGTTACAGTCCAAGGTAAGTTCTTTGTCTCATTTGTGAAAGTGGACATCATCATTGTTTAGGAAACTCTCACTCATCATTATTGTCTATCACAGGCAGTTGGTTACTGCATCGCCGGGAACTCCACTGTTTGAGATTTTTATTGTCAAAGATTATGAAGAGAGATATGTCATGCAGGTGCCCTCACTTGAAAACTTACCCATTTTTTGTGAAAATATTGATTTTATATCTGTCATGTAAGCCTTCTCATGTTCTCTTTCACATTTGAGATTTTTGCTGCCTACTTGCCTTCAGAGTTCAAATGAATAGAACGTAAATAAATTGCTCTGAGGTTTTGCCTTTTGAATTGGAACTCAAGGGTTTCAGTTTGCTAAGGAGTTAAATTATGTTTAACCCATAATTTAATGCTTATTCTCTATCTCTAATCCAATATCTTTGGCTTTATTGCATCATGAGAAGCCCAGGCTAAATTTTCTTTTATTTGGTACGTGGACTAACAAAAGAATGCATTAATGTTTAATTTTTCTTAAGTAGGGGTTGGTCTATTGCCATGTATCTGACGTTAAAATTTAGTGAAGAGATTATTTCAATTTTCATATGTTGCAGGTAGTGTACTTGCAAAGATCCAAAGGAAATTCAAAAATCTCAACAAGTCCACCATCAGAGCCTTCAAATAGCCCCTCCACATCTGGAGTCAAGAATCAAACTGCTGTAGACATTCCAGAGAATGTGGTCACGAAGGAGGAAAGTGAGGAAAAGGGTGTTACTATGGAAGGAGCTACTGAGGAGGGAATAAAGGGGGTGATAAATTTTTTGAAAGATAAAATTCCGGGATTGAAAGTTAAAGTAATGAATACCAATGTTCCCGAGGAAGTCATTGAGGACGCTAACTCTGTCAAGCAATTGATGCAAGAAGATAGTGAGAAGACAGGGACGAGTGGGAACTCTGATGATGAAATGGATAAGTTAGATGACATTCAGCCTGAGGCAGTTTCATTAGGCGAGAATAGTGATGCTAGTGATGATGAAAAGGATTTAGATATGAAGCTTTATATTGGTGGGGTTGTACACAACAGTGAAGAGACTCCTACAAAGGATGAGTTTGTACGCCATCCAGCTTATATTCAGGATATGGATAGGGATTCTTTTGTGCTGCATATTCCCGAGAGAAGCCTAGATCTTGATGCTGTAGAAAATAAAGTCTCAAAGGTCAGAGTGGCAGCTTTAACGGCCCAAGGTGTTTCCGAGCTTATGCCAGCTGATGTCGCCAAAGTATTTTGGGGTGTTGATAAGGTTTCTCCGAAGGTGAGCTTGATATCCAATGCCATGGAGTGAGGAATTACCTTTTCTCCCCCTTTTATAGGAAGCAAAATAATTTACATAGATTTGTTATTGGATTGTATGTTCCGATATTTTATAGCTTTAACTGTCCTGTACAGTAGGAGGGGAGTTTTGAATTGATTGCCTTATTGGTTATATTGTTTGTACTACTTAATTTAGGGTTTTCTGTTAAGGTAACTATGGGTAAGACAAGTTCCGCAATGTCCTCCACCATGGCCTGTGGCTTCCATCTATTATAATTTCTTTTTCATGTTCAAAATCACTGAACCACTTCATTCCATTCCAGATTTCAAGGAATGTTCGAGAGATAGTCAAACGAGCAGTCAGTCAAGCACAGAAGCGGAGTAAACTATCTGAATATACTACCTTCAATCGGATTACTACAGCGAGAGGAGACCTAGATCCATTTGATGGTAAGTTGATTGTTCTTGTTTTGACATGAGTTGAAACCACGAGCATAAGCCTCTTTTCATTTTATCAATGAGAAATTTGTTTCTGTTTTTTTCTTTTTAAAAAAAGACGTTTTAAGAACCCATGCTTAGATGGTGAGAACACTTGTTACTTGAGTTGCACCAACGTTTAGATGGTGATAACACTTGTTGTGGAGCAGGTCTCTATGTTGGTGCATTTGGCCCTTATGGCACTGAGGTGGTGCAGTTGAGACGAAAATTTGGACATTGGCATGACTTGGATAACAAGGACAACACTTCAGATATAGAGTTCTTTGAGTATGTAGAGGCAGTAAAGCTGACTGGTGATCTTAATCTTCCAGCTGGCCAGGTCTAAATTGAATTCTAATATTGTTATGGTTATACTGGTTTAGTGCAATGACAAATTTTCTGTTTGCATGTATTGAATCGGAAAGCAATTATGTTATGATGTTCTAGACCTGATGTTTTTATAAATTTAGGTAACTTTTCGGGCTAAAATTGGGAGAGGAAACTGCACTGCCAACCGTGGAATGTATCCAGATGAACTGGGAGTGGTATTTACCATATGTCCTTTCTACTTTCCCTTGTTGCCAACTTATGCTTTCTAGTTTGCAGTGTGTTACATCTTAACTCGGTCATAAGCATGGTCATCATCACGTGGGAGCAGTATGTGTTATGGAGTTCCACTAATTAAGGGATTCAGAATAAGAAATACCATACTGCATGTCCTCGACCAAATGGCGTTATATTATATCATAACACATAGTTGTACTTTTTAAATTATCTAACAAAAGAAAAATAGCTGTGAAAGATGAATCTACAAAATGATCTTCAAAACTAACATTTAGAGAATCGACCCAAAACGGTTTCTAACTAGTTTAAATTCAAATATAAGCTTCTCAATTAAAAGAAAAAAATGGGCTTTTTACTCTGAGTCAAATAGACCTTGTCGAGATGTTTTTATGCACACGCTCACATTAAGTTTTGTTGAAATGTTATGCTCAGCCCATCTTTCTAGACAGTGAGACTAATTAAAAAATCTGTGTATTCAGGTTGCAAGTTATAAAGGTCAAGGTAGAATAGCTGAATTTGGGTTCCGAAATCCCCAATGGGTTGAGGGAGAACTTCTCCAATTAAATGGCAGAGTAAGTCAACTGATAAGAAGTTCACCAAGAATAAGAACCATATTACTTGTATCAGTACATATAATTTCATCTCCAATTCTGCAGGGTATTGGGCCATATGTCAAAGGTGCAGATCTCGGGTTTCTCTATGTAGTTCCTGAGCACAGTTTCCTTGTCCTCTTCAACCGTTTGAAGTTACCCGAATGATACATGCTCTTCTTGCCTCACATCTTGGTTCAATCCTTTTTGAATCTGATAAATGACAGTGCCTGGCTTCACAACAGGAAGAAAGTTCTAGTCTCTGTAACAAAAGGTTCGAGCAAAGAAGACTCTTCCAGCTACGTATTCCCCACTGCATTTCCTCTTCAGGCAAAATTTTGGTCTTTAATATAGTTCATATATCTTCTACTCCCTTTTCCCCTGAGGTATATATCAAATTTTGATGATTCAACATAGAATGGTGTGATTCTGGATGAGTATCTGTGAGCGCCCTGTTGTTTGCATGTGAAAATATTTGACATCTACTCAATAATATGTGAAACATAGGCCATGACCTTTTACAGTACCACCTAACCTGAATATTCAATGAAGCTTTGAAACTATAGCTGATTGTGTTGCTTCTTCATACATACCTTTTATGCTATTATCAACAAAATCACTCAACTTTTGTTTTAGAAAGCTTTTGAATTTATTGCTAAAATACAAAAGGAGGGGGGGGGGGGGGGGGGGGTGTTTATGCAGAAAAGGTTAATGTTGATTGGGAATGAAAAGTAAACAAGTAGCCTTAAAGCAAAAAAAGCATTACTAGTGGTTCTTCTTTTTGTTGGTCAGAAAGAAATGCTATGCTTTTATCTTTTGGCTTTGTTAAGTATATTCTTTAGTGTAAAGGAAGTGGGTAAGTAAGTAAGGTCCACTACATAACATTACAAAATGATGCCTTTATATACTATGGATGATTGAAGGAGTCTCTTTCTGAATTACTTTCAAGTTTTGATGACATGGAGAAGCAAATAAAAAGAAGGATGAAGGGATCATAAAGTTGGTGTTTCAAATTGGAATCTTTCTTTGCTTTTTCTTGGAGTGAATGAAATCTTATATACCTCTAGTTTTTCATCCCACTTTGTGCAGATGAAAATGAGGCCTCCCCAAGAAAAATGTATAGCTTCGATTATTATGTGTTACGCGTTTTGGTGGTTTTGGTAAATTTATTTAATGATGACGGAAGCAGAAGCAGCGGCCTTCGGCCAAAAGCCCGAGGGAAGCCCTCGACCTCTTTTTTGTGCGAAAAAATCCAGTCTCGTAAACCAGAAAAGGATGCCATTTTGTCTCGTGCATTCACTGGGATAAGCACCCTATTCAGGCCACTAAGAACCCTTAACGCTTAACTGTTATTAACGATCGATAAACAATGGAACATAGCTTTGTCTCCCCAACGAGTGTACTCCCAAAGGAAGCAAGTTGTGATAGTCTCCTAAAAAGTTGTAGATTATTATGAATAATCAAAATATTTTGAAAAAGAGGAAAAGTTATTTTGTTACATGACAAATCGGGATCGAACAATTTGATGACATGTAAAAAGAAAGCTGAAGCTCGGGTTGTACCTTATTACTTTTAGGGTGAGAGGTAAATTTGAGATACTTCTCTCATACATCGGGAAGTATTGTCAAATCATTGATGACCTCGCCTTACAATTATTGTTCTGCCAAACAAACTTTACAATTTATAATTACCAAATTCCTTTTGCAAGCAATGCAAATATTCTCTAAAATATTATCACCCATTTGTTCTTTTCTGTTTATGTTCTCAATCTTTGGTTTTTTCTTCTTCTTTTTTTTTATTTTATTAAATTTTAATATCATTCAAACTTCAACTACCCCTTAAGTTATTGAAATTCCTTGCGATGTTGAAATTCCTCTAGGTTTTCTATGAAAAATCGTCGGATTCGACAATTGCCTGGAAAGATTTGTTGTGATGCACGTAAATTGTTTTGATACTCACTAATAACTTTGAATTAAAATATTCATCTTGATATCGATAACGAGGTTTTGATTTCGATAGATATTTTTCTAAGTTAACAAATTACGAAAATTATTTAGATTAATAATTAAGTTGTTTTTCAAATATTGTCACATCATTTATATTCATACTAGGCTGGAAAACAACATTTTTTCTTATGTTGTACCATTATTTATGAAAGATATTAGAAATATCTATATTATTTCTACAAAAGATTATATATTAAAATAAATTTTGAATTGTAAAAATTGGATCCTTAAATATATTAAAAATTATCAAAATGCTTTAGAGGCGGCATTACATTACAATTTGTCCTAAAATAAATAAATAAATAAATCTATTTAAAAATAATAGTAAATAAACGGAATCGTAGGATTGGCAAGCTCACTTTACTTTGTCGGAGAGACTCTAAAATACGGTAACATTCACTGTTCTCAATCCTCTGCCACTAATTACATTCTTCCACGTCACAATAAACCTTACGTGTAATCAGAGTCTTTATGATTATTCCCAAAATTTTGTACACTGTACCGCACCCGAATATATTCTCCCCTTACTTTAATCTCATTAATCAAACGACGCCACGTGGCTTCAATTTTACAAAAACGCGAACTTAGAGACGAGTCCCACTAAAGTCCTCCGCTTTCCCTTTTTTTCCTTTTTATTTATTTACTTTTTTAAAAAAATTAATTTCAATAAAATCCCTCAAATTTCTCACCAAAGAAATGATTGAAACTAAATTGAAAGCTCAAAGATCGAACGATTCATCGTCTTCCATGAAGAAATCGTCGTCGAGAAACTCCGATTCCTCGGTTCACAGTCATTTGGAGTCTCCTCATTCACCGCTGCGTTTTCATTCTCCGCTTCGATCCGACGCCGGTGACCCTGCGGAGACTCCTCCTTATGCCTCTCCCGATACTTCACCTGAGAAGCTGCCGGATAACTCCAGGGCGATTGTTGTTGTTGATGTTGTTGATAAGGGTACTCAGTTTTCTCCTCTTCCGTCTCCTTACGCCGGTTCTCGGAAGCCGTCGGAGAATGTAAGCTTTGTTGGTGATAGGTCGACTTCTTCTAAGGTTATGTTTAATCGTGCAATGAAAGAGGAAGTGCCGCAGTCTGTTACTAAAGTAGGGCCGGCTGGTGGTGGAGGTGAGGAGAGTGGTGGTGGTGGAGGTGGAGGTGGAGGTGGAAGATCGCCGGTGAAGCAAATGGCGCCGATGTCGAGGAGGTCGAAGGATGATGCGTTGATGAAGGCGGCTTTAGGTTTTAGAGTGTGTGAAGTGGCGGTTTGTTTGATTTCTTTCTCGATTATGGCGTCCGATAAAACTCAGGGTTGGAGTGGCGATTCCTTTGATCGGTACAAGGAATACAGGTTTTTCTTCTTTTTCCTTTTCGATTTTTCACTCCTGTTTTCTATCTGAGTGCGATTAAACTAGAGAATCAAGTGAATTGGAGTTGGTTTTGGCTGTAGTGAAAAATTTGTACATTTTCAATTTGTTATCTTCTTCCTCAATTGACGAAACTTCTCGTCTGGTCAATTCATTCGGTTTAATCTGTGCAGACTTAACTATTTTAGTTCATTGTTCAATTAGCATCGACTAGATATGCATCCTTAATCTTAACTTGTAGTATAGCCAGTGGGACCTCATGGAGTTTTACCGTACCAATTCATTATTTGGATACTATAATTTCCTTCCAAGGAGATTCAAAGCTTGAAACAATTATATTGTGATTAATGGTTTTGTGATTCTTATGTTCTTTGCATATCACATTATCATCACATGATTTGGTGCTTTAATTTCAGTCTTGAATTTCAAGGTACGTCTTATTTTCAATGACGAATGCCATGTTAAAAATGGAGCTGTCATCTTCATTCCAACCTATTGATTGTCAAGTTTTCAATGACATACACAGTCCAAATGAATCCTTTTGCTACTCTATTTAATTCAGTCTGACCCACAACTTTTTAAGATATGTTCTAACTCTCTGACATAACAACTGTTATATGTCCTTCCTCGAGTCGATTGCTGCTTTAAGTTACAAGTCTTTTGTTCTCAATTCCAATGTTGGTTTTTGGTATAATTTCAATTGTGTGTACTGTGAGTGAAGGATTGTGGTGGAAGCAATCTCACTGTTAAGGGTTGTTTCTTAATTTACATGCCTTTTTGTGATCAATCATGTGTGGCATTATTCTTAGCTTCCCTTGTATTGCAAGAATACATCATTTTTCCATGCTATAACGTGAAAGTCTTACTTAAAGGATATAGTTCTTATTCATTTTGTTCAAATTGTTTTCAATTTTCTACAAGTCTTTATGTTTTTTCCTGTCTTATATTATTAATCAAGTTCATTTGTCAACAGGTACTGCCTCACTGTGAATATAATTGCATTCGTGTATGCAGCATTTCAAGCATTTGATCTTGTCGTTTCTCTAATCAAGAAGAACCATATGATACGTCATCAATTTCGTTGTTATTTTGACTTCTTCATGGATCAGGTTAGTTTTGCAAATATGTAGAGCTGAATGAATATTGTTTGATACGTACTTTCATTGCTAGTCTGCTACAATGAATGTGTTTCGATGTTCAAACTGAATGGATTGTACTATTATCTGATGAATAAAGAACTTAGGGATAGCAAAAACTTCTTGAATTGCATAGAGAAATTGTTAGATGATATAATATTAAATTTACCTTGATTTATTAACTTAAGCTTTTGGGTCAATCGGTGATTTAACATAAACCTTTTTTTGTTGCATAACTTGTCTAAAGTTCACGCAATTTGAAAGGATCGTTCTAGCAAGGATGAACTTGATCGATCACTTGTCTCTTTTAACAATTGATTGTGTTACCTAAGCTAATCACTTAAAAAATCTATTCAAACAAGCTATAAATGAACGAGATGAAACCATGGTGGTTAATTATCAAGTCATCACACTCTCATGAATTATGTTGATATCCCTAGATACTCTGCTTACTGATGTAACCCTTGTTGTATTGATTGTATTGACAGGTATTGGCATATCTTCTGATATCATCGTCTTCCTCAGCCGCAACACGTATTGACGACTGGCAATCGAATTGGGGAAAAGACGAGTTCACGCAGCTGGCGAGCGCATCGGTCAGCATGTCCTTCCTTGCCTTTATTGCATTTGCTTTTAGTTCACTTATCTCTGGTTACAACCTTTGTACCCGCGATCCTGCATGATATTAAAATCTCAAGCATGTTCGTTTTTCCCCTAGACAAAATTTCATATTGATTGTCAGTCCAAAATTATTCTTTTTCTTTATGTTGTACAGAGATATCATAGCTAGATTTTACCTTACAATAAAGAGGATACCAAATTGTATAATTGTTGGATGCTTTTTATTGCATATTTTAAATATATATAATATATATATATTTTCAATGGTAAATTATTCATCAGATTCCTTTAGATTCAGGTTGAAGTCCCACTTTTTACATTTTTTTTTTTGGAAGCACAAAGTTTGTGGATGTGTCACTTACCTTGGATCATATAAAACAGTGGGGGCTTTGGTTTGGGAAGGAAGTAGCTAAGTGTTACATACACATGCTTTCTAGCTGTCAAAATGTCACTCATTTTTAATTATATAACTTAATCATGAAGATAATAATGTTGAATTTCCCTTCTGCTCTCTCTCTCTCTCTCTCTCTCTCTAACTGTCATATCATCTTATATTAATTTAATAGAACAGAGTCAAATAATTCAAAAAAAAAAAAAAAAAAAACAAATAGAGATAATATATAAATATAATTTATTGACTCCATTCAATCTGCAATCTTCCAATGTGATTGTTATTTATTACCACGTTTTTTGTCTGCTCTTCTTATATTTGTTTATTTTAAACTCATTTTTAGAACTACTTTTTTTTTTCTTTTGATTTTGATAAATTGAAGAATGACGTTTAAGATAATAAGCTCCATAGTAAAATACCAAAAAGAGCTTAGTTTAATTGACATCGATATTTCTTGAGGAACAAAAGGTCTGTGATTCATATGTGCTCCGCCGCATTTGTATTATAAGATCTCCATTTAATAATATAAAAGTGGACTAAATGTTGTTTAATGAGTCTGTTAAGTTATTAAAATGAAAGTAATTATAACTTAAGACAATTCAGTCTCAACAAGACAGTTTGGCCGAGTGGTCTAAGGCGCCAGATTTAGGCTCTGGTCCGAAAGGGCGTGGGTTCAAATCCCACAGC